>NDGN011555526.1:0-29772 GCA_002564285.1 Tympanoctomys barrerae | reverse complement strand
CTCCCGGGAGGAGGAGGTGGAGAAGGAGGAGGGGACGCCACCGCTGCCGCCGGCGCCAACGCTCGCGGGCTCGGGGTCGCCGCGGCCCGCAGAGGGGGCGGGGGCCTCGCCCCGCAGGGGAGGCGCGCCCGGGGGCCCCGAGGGAAAGCGGGCACCGCGGGCTGCGGGCCCCGCTCCCGGCCCGGCTGCGAGGAGGCGGCGGCGCAGGAGGATGTACTTGGTGGCGGGGGGCAGGGGGCTGGCCGGCTGCGGGCACCTCCCGGTCTCGCTGCTGGGGCTGCTGCTGCTCCTGGCGCGCTCCGGCACCCGGGCGCTGGTCTGCCTGCCCTGCGACGAGTCCAAGTGCGAGGAGCCCCGGAGCTGCCCGGGGAGCATCGTGCAGGGCGTCTGCGGCTGCTGCTACATGTGCGCCCGCCAGAGGAACGAGAGCTGCGGCGGCGCCTACGGGCTGCACGGAGCCTGCGACCGGGGGCTGCGCTGTGTCATCCGGCCCCCGCTGCACGGCGACTCCATCACCGAGTATGAAGTGGGCGTCTGCGAAGGTACGGCCGCCCGCCGCGGGCCCCCTCGTCGCTGGCTGCGCCCAACAAAGTTTGGCTGAGACTTTGCCGAGGCGCGAGGGCTCCGCGGGAGGAGGGGCGGCCGTTGTCCCCGGGAGGTTCCCCGGCGCCTCTATGCTCCGGCTCCCTGAATCCGCGGCAGACAGGGCTGGTTCCGCGCACCGAGGGGGGATGCAGGATCGCTTCCCACCCCGGCCCCGCACACACGCCGGTGGCCGTCCTCCGCCCTTTCTGGGTAGCGCGCCCTCGCCTGGAGGAGGGGGTGCGCGCCGGCCGGGCGAGGGGCACTGCGGAGGCTGCAGCGCGCAAGCCCCTCGAAGGGCACCCCGCTGCCCTCCCCGCATAGCGCAGTGTGCCGCTGGGTGGGCACTGCATCCGGGCCGGCCGCGCGGGAGATGTGTCTTCAGCGCACACTCTCCCTGCGTGACTCTTGTATTATTTTTTCCCTTGGGCTCTTCTTTCACCGCCTTCCTCCTCCTCCACATGTAAATCAGTTTCAGCCCCGGAATATGACAACCCAGGCGGAGTTCCACACGCTGGTTACTCATTGATTTGTCCATTGAAATTGGTCAAAGGCTTTTTCTCCCGAAAGGAAAGGGGAGGGTGGATTGGGGTCGGAGGAGGTGCACCTGGGAGTAAAAAGTTGTTCCTGACTGAGGATCTTTTTTTAAAATAATAACAAAAAAAAAAAAACCAACAAAAAAAACACCCGCAGTCCTCGTGGTTCCGATTGCTTGGCTGGCGCCTTCGTTTTGTTTGACAGCGGGTACTGACCTGATGGCAACCCCCCTCCCCCGCACAGGGGACACCGGTGTGGAGACTGACCGAGGGAGGGAGATTAGATTGGTAGGGCTCTGATCGTTGTGTTTAGGCCTCTGCCCTTGCCCGCTTGCCTCTGCTTTGGGGTGCCTGGTGTGCCTTGGGGTCTAGAGAGAGGCAGTGAGTTCGTATGTAGCCAATGGGCTAGACTCTGAGCGCCGGTGAAAAGTAGGGTGGTCCCTGCTCAGGCTGACGTTGGGGGCGACGCTGTTCCGGGCATCCTGGTGAGCGAGTGAGGTGGTGCCACAGCCTTAGACCAGGGGCAGCGGTGAGGAGGGATGGAAGCTCCCCAGTCCGTCTACTCAAGGCCAACATCTAAGAGAAGCGTCTTTCTGTGTGTTTGTGTTTGTTTATTGTGCTGGAATGCTAAAAAGGAGGTATCAACCTGAAGGATAAACATGGATCTAATAATCTCCAGGGCTCAGTTTTTCTCAAAATACACACGTATTTATTTTTACCTGTAATTTTTAGGGTTTGGACGATTTTGGAAAAGCAGGGACGTCTTTCTGGTTTGGAAGCTAGTGGGCGGTAAAGAGTGATGGCGACGCGAATCCGAGGCCAGGGCGGTGCTCAGCTGCACCCTTAGGATATTGGCTAGAGAGCCTTATTTGCTGGAAACAAGAAGTCTCTTCACCTGAGGTGAAGTCCCACTTAATAACTGGGTTATGTGTTGCACAGAACGTCATCTAATTAATTCGGGTACAGTTATGTGCATTTGACTTTGGGAATTCAGAATGACTTGGACTGAAAGATGCATCTGTGAGCTGTGCCTCTTGGGTGGATAACTAGACCCAGCCTTCCATAAGTAAGCAAAGAACAAGCCATACAAAATAAGGTTAAAAGCAGTGGAAACTGGTGTGTGTTGCGAAGGACCTTTGAAGACTATTCGAATGCTTGTTCTTAATATGTTTCTGGTAAAGGAAATGCTCAGAACAGTTACAGTAATCAAGTGTTTTGGCAGCAGAATCGCATGTCACACTGTGGAGCTATTTGGCAGTTCCTTGGTGAGCCTTTCATTCCTCTGAACTGATGCGAACCTCATGGCTTCCTTTCTTCTGGTAACATCCGTGCACTTGGTGTTAGCCTTTAAAATGCTCGTGGGACTATTTCTTGACATGATTGTATCTCAATTAGTGTCCTTCTTCACTTTGCATTTAACAGATCTGTTTTCACCTACCAAAATAGTGTGCTCAAGGAACTGCCCTTTAAAAAAAAAAAGAATTTTAAAAGCAGCAATCAAGTTGCATGCTAAAGCCATGAAACTAAGATAGAGACAGTGGTTCTTGGCGTGACATAATGGTTGGTCTTAGATGTTTTCAACTGTGTGTCTAAAAGTTGAAATATTTTCACCTTGCTACAAGACTTACAAGAACAAATGAGTAACCTTCTTTTCTTCCTTTTTTAGGATTAGAGGAGCCTTTACTTGTTACTATTTAGCTGAGAGCTCTGGCTTTTCTTCTTTACCAAAATTTCTCAATGGCCAGTGTTTCCCTCAGCCTCCATTTTTATTCAGAAATTCATGTGTGTGATTATCATAACTAAAATGAATAGCAGTTGTCATATTTTATTCATGGTGAAGTCTCTTGTGCTGCAATTTTTGCACTAAAATGACCCCTACTGGTTGTATCTGTTAATGAAAAGTGTTCTTGAAAACTTTAGTTGGCTACACTGGGAAAACATACTGCATGGCAAAAATATTAATCATGACTAATTTGCCTGCTTTTGATGACGCAGTTTAAAGATAAATTATGTTGGTATTTGAAAGCTTGTGGTGTTTTAGTGATACTCCCATACTAGCTTTGTGTAGGGAGGATCATGTTTTTAACTGCAATTCACAAAATGGATTAGATAAATCATGGGCCAGGATAGACCTTTTCAATTTGTGGCTCCGTGCCTGAAGTTTTCAAGGCGTGCTGACCAGTGGTGGGCTCTCAGTAGAAGTATGAGGAAGAAATGGATGAACAGTCCTGTCCCTGGGTGTGAGACGTACGCTTAGATTTCTTCTCAGCATAGTTTTGTTATTAAGCAAATCCTGTTTTATAATTTGTCACAAAATGCATTTGAAACAATGAGGATGAAGCCAGATATGCAAAGTTTTCGGTGCTATCTCCGTCTGAAAAGTGCTTTCTGGCTCTTGGGAGGGTACAATTCCCTTTCCTGTTTCCATTCATCTGGTCAGTTTTCCTGTTGCCCTTTGCAGAACTCTAACTGGACCGTTTCCTTGTCCAAGCCTGCCTCGGGGGAATCACCTAGAAGCCAGAGAAACAGTTTGAGATTCAGAACCCTCCAGAAGTCATCTGGATGGGAGATCTCTGTGGGGGATCCGGCTTTCAAAAACTAATAAAGTGACATTGTCTAGAAAGAATGTTTTAATTAGACAGTAAAATTTAGGTTTTGAGCTAAGGGGAGAGAGGGCCATTTTTCTTCCATGTAGATTAGTTCATTATGCTTCTGTGAGGGGTAGGTGAAGTTGAACATGATCAGCTTTATCTCTGGTTAACGTAAGAGCAGATGGTGACTTGAGTTTGACAGTTTGTGCGGACAGAGAGCTTAGGAACCAAGTGGACACCACTGACTTTGCTCTGCACACTGTTTTTGTATTAAGTCCTGCTGACCGTTAGTACAGGTATAAACACCAATCCCTCCTTTCCCGCCCTGTGAATATTTCCTCAGTAGCTTCACGTTAAAAACTACCTCCTTCGGGATGCAGTCCTCCTATTTCCCCCTACATATTTCAGCTTTTCCTTCCACTCATTTTCATGAGGCATTGAGAAGAGCTGAATATGTGTGGTGGGTGCTTAGAGCACAGAATAAAACTCAAAGGTTACAGTTTCCTTCATTACCACTGGGAGACAGTAGAGATGGTGGCTGCTGGGAGGACAGGGTAGGTCTGAGGTGAGCCCCAGCGAGGAATGCAGGAGGTCAGTGCCCCAGACGTTTGCTTGTACCTGTGAAAGCTTTGTAGTAGTAGCCCTTGGAGTTGCATCCAGGGATTTTAGTTTTTACCAGTTAAATAAAGAAGAGGAGGGCAAAGTCAGTACTTCTGTACTGAAGCTAGAAAAAATTAAAAAACCCAGGGCCCCAGTGCTTTTGAGTAACAGATAGATTCCATTTTCCAATTGAGACGTCTTTAGGTAGAGTAAGCTCCTTGATACTAGAGAGAAAAACAAGCAGGGGGTGCATAAAAATATATATTAACGGGGCATAAGAGAAACTAATACAAGTAAACAAGGAAATAATTTAGTTCCTCCTAAAAGTAAATATTGAGAAGACATGGAACAAACAGCTATTATTCACTGCACATATACAAATGACAGGACTCAGACCTCTCCTCGGAATGTCAGCCTTATGCAGTCCTTCCTATTATCAAGGAGCCCTGTCACATAAAACTCTCAAAAGCACAAATGAACGTCACAGTATGAGAAAGGCAAAAATAGAAAGCCTGGAAATATTTGCTGCCATTAACACAAAAGTGACCAGAAAAATCTGCAAGCAGTACTTTGGGAATACAGTTGTAGGCAGGCAGGTTAATTCCCCAAGAAAACTGTCTAAACAATCCTGGAACTGTTCATTACATTTATTTGTAGGAGGTGTTTAGTGATGTGGCGCAGGTTTTTATTTTGTCCTTTTTTTGTGGCTTAGGATCAAGTGATCTAGATGAATGCTCAAACACCTTGGGGGTACAGGGGCAAGGCCTTGAGAAGTTGGGGGATTTAGAGAGAACAGATGGCCCTAAAAGATAATGAGTGGGCGGACTAAAGTGATGAATAGAAGAGGAAAATATTGAATTCATTTCAGCACAACTGTATCATCCTTTGAAGAATAATCCAAAACACATTCCAGACATTAATTGCAAAATTTCTGAAAAATGTGGGTGTGTTTAACATCTCTCAGGCAGTAGTGCCAGCAAAAGGGATGACAGTGCAGTGTTAGTGAGTAAACACGGGGGGTAGGAGTGGTGAAGTGAGTGAAAGCTAATGTATTTGGTGGAGCAGGTGCCTGTAACAGTGTTCTGTATGGCAGGTTTTGTATCAGGATTTTGGAGACACCCCACAAAAGCTCCTACAGTTCTTGGAGGACGAAGTCCATGCATGCATGCCTAGCACACTGAGAGTCTGCTTTCTTAGAAGTCTAGTTCTCCAAAGCTGCATTTGCAGAGATCTGGCTGACTTTACGTAGAAATCAATCACTCATTCATTGATTTTTCTACTCTGTACAAGGCTTCTGCTGGGGCAGCAGGGCACCTGGGGAGCCTGACGACTTCTCAGAAGTATTCTTTGGTCTTTATTTGGACTGTCAAGACAAACAATAGAATGGCAGGACAGAAAAAAGACAACATAATAATATAAGCTTGAACCAAGTAGAAGTGATTTTGCAAGCCCGGATAGGATTAATTGATGAATGAAATATGTGGATAAAACTTGCTGTAAGACTCCAAGGATCTGGACTCATCACTTCCAGCTCTGAAGGCAAAGTGGAAAGGGGCAATCCAAGTTTGAATGAGGCTTGGAGTGGGAGCAGGAAGACCTCATTTTTGGTGGGAAGGAGGGCCTAGCCATTCTCCCTAGCATCTGTGCAGGAGTGTGCCGATGAGAGGGTTTCCCAGCATCTGCAGAAAAGCCACCTTTCTTCATGTTTTATTGGCTGTGCTTCGCAATAGCAGATTTCATTTTGAGAGTGTTGGCTCTTTGTTTTTAGGTTGTTCTGGTAGGCAGATGAGCTTGGCCAGTGAAGTGGTAGTGGGTCCCTCCATTAGTACTTCACACCTTCTCCCTTCACCCACTGCTGCCAGCCTTGGCCCAGTACCTTGGTCAGAGTATCGAAAACTTACCTGCTTAGACAGGACCGCCTCAGTCTTGTAGATGGAGGGGTGCATTACGTAAGAATGCCCTCAAGGCAGTGATCTCGAAGTGTTCATATTGGGCCCATAAGGGGGAAAAATCAAAACAAGATCTTGTTTTTCTTCGTTAATTGCAAACCAAACAAGCTTTGTTCATTTCCTGACTTCCCTCCTCCAACCTCAGTTAATTCCCCATGTGAAATACCTGCACTTCAATAGGTAACTGTAATCTTTAGGCACTTGGTTTTGGGAGGGAAATCTGAGTTCTGCTTCTTCTCTTTCTGTTTGTTTTTGTTGGGGTCAGGTTGGCATGAACTCACTAGATAGCCCAGGCTGACCTGGAGCTGGTGGAAATCTTCCTGCCTCAGCCTTCTAAGTGCTGGGGCTACAGGTGTGTGGCACCACTCCCAGCTGCCCCCTGCTTCTGTGTTGGACTTTATCTGTCTGTATAGTGAGGATGATGATAAGGTTACTGTAAGAGCTCAGTGAATCACTAGGAAACACTAAGAAGAATGAGTGGCATGTGGAAAATACTAGCAGCAAGGGCACTAACAGGTATAACAGTTTGATGTGGAAGCCTTCCCTGTTGCACTTTATCTTATCTTCCTGTGCCAGTGACTGTCAGTAGTTGAGGCTTTTACAAAGGGAGTGAATTGTTCCTGAATTCAAGTCCCCTTCTCTCCTGTTGGTCCCCTAAGCAACAAGTGTATTGAGTTCGAGTGAACTAGATTCTCTCTCTCTCTAGTGTCAACTTAGCTTATCTTGGGAGTTTCTGCACAATTTGTGTATTTTCTGTATAATCTGGGGTCTACAACATTTGACACTATGGGGATTTAAATTCAGCAGTTTAGCTGTGGAGTAATACTTTACTTGGGAGGTCTGGCCTGAACTCACTATAATCAGTAATGTACCCCTGCCCTCCTCACATTGAACTCTGATAGAAGATTTTGCTTCTGACTCCTGGAGTGTTCACAGTGGTGATCCCCACAGAGTTGGGCCTGACCAGAGGAAACAGCTTGGCCTCTCCTAGCTCTGCCATGTCAGGGCCCCAGACCCACCTGCTCCTGTGCCTAGTGTCAACTAGGCAAATGCAGGTCCTTGGGCTGTGAGGTGGAAAGCAGTGCCCCCTGGGAGAGTAGAGTGCAGTCCCAGCATGTGCAACATCTTGGGTGTGATCCCCAGCGCCAAAGCAGGCAGGCAGGCAGGCAGGCAGGCAGGCAGGCAGGCAGGCAGACAGACAGACAGACAGACAGACAGACAGACAGACAGACAAAGAGAGCAAACAGGAAGCATGTACTGGCTCAGGAGCCAGGAGTGAGGCCAGTGATTCTGCACGTCTAACAGAAGTCGACATGTGTAACGTTTTTTGACAGTGTGGTATGTAATAAGACTTGATAAATACTATTTGCTATTATAATAATTTTTCAGCCAGAATAAATAAGCTAGGGGGCCTGTTTTCACAGAGGCTATGGTCTAGTGGTAGATAAGGAAAACAGACAATTCATCACTCTCCGAGGCCGTAAGCCCTGAAATGGCGACATACTGAACCTGCCAGGAGCAACTGAGAGGAGCAGCCAGCAAGATCAGCAGGCTTCCCTCCTCCTCGGCGCTCCTGTGCAGGCTGTGTTAGGGAAGGGAAGACAGGCCTCGGGCGGGACAGACCTGTGTTCAAATCTCAGCTCTGTTATTTTTAACTGTGAGATGCATGCCACTTCGTTTTTCTGGGCTTCACTCTTCTCATCTGTGAAAATAGGGTATCAGTAGCTTTCTACTAGATGCATTATAACATGGGCTAGAGATACTACATATGATCGCGTGAACAAAGCATGTAAGATTAATCGCTGGCACAGGTTTTTTGGAAGCAAATAGAGTTTTAAAAAATAACATTAACTTTCGTTTCCATCCTTTCACATTTTCTTCTTTGTTTGCTTTCTCTGCATCAATTTGGGAATCTACTTTATGAGAACACTCACGCCTCTCCCCTCACGCCACATCTCTCCTCAGTAGCAAGCTCAGAAGCACAGTATGGACCTCAGTCATTTGTCCAAGAGAAAAAGTCTTGGGGTACTGAGAGCAGGCGTTGGCTTGATCCACTGCAACCGTTACTTCCGGTCCCTTTAGAATTTGTGCAGATTGTGAACATTTGCTTGATTTTCTGGTTTGAGTCCTTCCAAGAGCTATTTCATATTCATATTTTCAAAAGATGCCATCTTCAGCATGGTGGCATGTGGCATCGAGAATGCAAAGGCCACAGTCCATGTGTCTTGCTTTCTTGCTCCATCCTGTGCATATGGATTTGCCTCATGGCCACTCCAGAGGCTTTGCGTTACAGTGGAAGGCTGGGAAGGAGGAACGCTTCAATTGCAATATCTGACATTCTATTTTGTTCCTAGTATAGGCGTGGTCTTATGCCTCTTTATGCATGGAAATCAGTGTCATTTTTCTATAATAAATATTAGCTGTGAATTGATAAGGTAGATAACCTTACATTGGCTAATGTGGATCAAAGAGAAAGAACGTGATAGAGATAAAAATCCTTGCAATCATGTTGTAACCAAGTTTGTTTTTGTTTCTGTTTTTGTTTTTTTGCACAAGGTCTCACTACACAGCCCAGACTCAGTGATCCTCCTGATTTCTGCCTCCCAAGTGCTGGGATCACAGGCGTGCGCCACCACGCCTGGACTCCATCACCAGCTCAGCACGCCTGGGAGTGGGGCCAGTGAGGCATGTGAAGAGTTTTCTTCTTGATAACCGAAGTGTATTAAAACAACGAATAGGATATTTTCCCCAAAAAACTGAGTGCCTGTCATTATCATAGTATCAGTCTTTCAACAAAAATGCCATTATTCAAGTCCAACCTATAAGCAAAATGAGAACTTCCCAAATAATTCCAGTATCTCTTATCTTGCTCAAAATCAGAAATAATACCATAATCTGAACTAGGCTGAGAATTTCTGTTTTAGGCATATTTAAGAACTAAATTTAAGTGTGAGTTATATTTTAAGATGTTGTTGTTTTACATTTCCAATTCCTGATGATGTGAAGCATTAGCTCTTGGAAAATTTTCACTAAGTCCTTAGTAACCAACTACTCTGGCTCTAACCAAGGGAGAGGGGACCAAAAAAAATAGGCTGTAACTGTATACTGTGCCTGTCTTGTTTAGCATTTCAAAACAAAAACCATAAACAAACATCTCAGATTCAAAACAGAGAGGAATTTCTGGCGGGGCAGGATGAAACTTGAGCCTGCAGAATCCTGTCTACCAGAGGTAACTTATTTAGCTTCTTATCCCAAGGCCACAAGCAAAAGTGTTGACAGTTGCAATGAAAAGGGACATCGATATTGGAGAATTGGGATACCTCTGCTTCAGGACTTCAGAAGATCTGGCAAAATTAGGCAAAGCCACCTTGAGGATGTTCAACCTGAACTAGACTTTATTAAGGATTATTTGGGCTCCCACAGACCTCATAGTGTGTGAGTCCGCATGAACCTGGCCCCTTAATTCAAGAGATAGATCTTGAAATTCTCTCCTCACTTGCCCCGCCTGGGAGCTTTGCTTTTTCTAAAGGTATGGGCATTCACAGTCCAAGTAAGGAAAAAGGATGAGACAGAGACAGTTTTATCTCTGGAAATCAAAGTAGAAAGATTTTGAAATGGCTTAAGAAAGAATGAGTGTACTATGTGCTTTTCAAAAACACACGGAGTTCTTGCATCTCAGGCAAGTTTTATGAAATAGTGTTATTACCTCCTATGACATAAAAATGAAAGCATGTATTTTCATTTTAATCAAAAGAATGTGAATGTATTTGTTTATGTCCTAGGCTGCTCAGAAGAGGTAAATAATACCATATTCTTGTATAGGAGCATAGCACAATAAAGGAGAAAATGAAGTAGTCCCAACTTCTGGATCCTACTTCATTCTTTAGTGGCTTGGTGACTCAAAAGTCTCTCATCTTCTGTCAGCTTCACATTGCCTTAATTTGTTGAAAGGGAATTACATAGTTACCTACCTAGAGACAGGAAAACTGAATTAGATGATATCTAAGGCCCCCTGGTCATAAGATCTATGTTTTTTATGACTTAAAAGTACAAGACAGGAGTCGACTATGACCTTGTGCAGGGAGTGGCGTGGGGTGCTAGCTACCTCTTTGCCAGGTGCTGTGAAAAGGCTTAGCGCACAAGCTCCAGTTGTGCCAGTGTCATGTTTACTGGGATGCAATGGAGAGAGCAAAACATTTTTATTGGGAAGATGATGATGTCTTTTAATGCCTGCAATCAGTCATTCACTTCAAGGGTGGCCTAGTTTGGGTCTGAGGTGGACCTTACCCCCGGCTCCGTGCTTGAGCCAGCCTGCAGCCTTCCTTCTTTCTCATTTTCTCATATACTGCATTAATTATTTCGGCTCTGAGGTAGGTAGGCGACACACTGCAAAGGTAGAAGCTTAACTAGAGACAGGCCAAAACTCGCCCAAATTCACATGCTCATTTCTGCTCTGACACTAGGAGAGAGTTGAGTAATTGCTGTTCTTCCTAATACTGCAGGCAGCAGCCAAATTCTCTGCATTCTTTTACCTTTGCTGCTGTTTTCACTTGCCAGGGAGTTTCCTTAAGGAGCACACCGAATTTAAAGAAACATAGCAAGAATAGAGCATGCAAAGGGGAGAGGGGTGACCGGCCAACTATGGCACCGGGTGCTCAAGTCGGAGAGGATGAAATGATTCATCCCTGCAGGGGACGCGGGACATGCTGCAGACTGCAGCAGCCCCTTCACCTCCGAGGGTCCCTAGCCACTGACCAACAAGCCGTTTGACTGTGAGACAGCAGATCTTCCTTAAATTTATTATTTTCAACTGCAGGCTATCTTTGAAGCTTGGAAAATTGTCTTTTGAGATCTAGAAGCTTCACCCCTTTCCTGCCTGCTGTTCATGGCTGCGGGTAGAGCAGGGTTAGGTGGTGTGAACCTGTGGCCCTGAGGCTTGATGTAAAGTGAATTATTCTAAAGAATGTGGGCAGCTGAGCACAGCCTCCAGCCAGCGTATACCACCCATCAGCTTGCTCTGCTGCTGGAGACGACGTTTCTGCCCAGGGTAGCCTTGCACAGTGAGGTACTGGTTAATTCCAGTTGGGCATTTACTCGTTAATAAGTCTGCAGAATGCTAAATACTCCATTTGGGAAAATGTGACAGAAAACTCAACAGCTAATTATTATGTAGCTCTCCTTCATGAGTCCTATTTTCAGTTATCATCTAAGCCGCCAAACTTCAGTTGTCTTACTTAATTTTTAGTATGCTGTACTGTTTTGCTTTTTGTCCCCAAAGTTTTTTCTCTCTCTGTCCTTAAAAATGTCTAAAATTTTTACAAATATCTGAGCAGACTGGGTCTTTCTTTTCTTTCTTTTTCAAGATGATATCAAAAGTTAAATCCTGTTCCGGATCTTATGTCTCTTCCAGGTTCGATTTCTGGATAGCTAATAGTGGTAGTCATTTGAAATAGCCATTGAGGGTTGAGTGGTTTTAATTTACTAACCGGAGCTTTTGCCTAAGATAGATTCTTGTTACTCTTCTCTGTGTATAAATAGGTCTTTATATGCTTTTCTTCCTGCTGGATTGGTACATTTTACCCTAAGCACTTTGATGAGAGTCTCAATGCCTGGATCCCAGTGCTTGTGTCTGGAAGCAGCTAGGAAGTGCCATGTGAGTGGTTCTGCTCAGAGGTCAGTTAGATGCCTATGCTGCCCATTCTCTGTGCCGGGGATTGACGCTGCTTCTCTAGCTCATCCTTGCCAGGACATAGGGTGAGCTGGCCCCCAGCTACTCAGAAACCTTTGGAAAGATGCTTTCCTGCAGCCTCCAAGTTCTTCCCAGCACCATGAGCTGTCTCACTAGCAGTTGGTAACTGGCTCTGAACAAGTTGGTAGCAAGCGTCCTGTGATCCTCAGTGAAGAGTATCTGCAGAGACATTGGAGGGGGGAGCATTAGCCAGCACCTCAGAGCCATTTCCTGACACAATGTAATAGCTGGAGTCAGAAAGTGATAAAAATTCATAAAACAGGAATCTTTACAAGGTCATGATAGGATCTTTACAAGGTTGTAGTAGTCTCGCTGGTCTAAAAAGTCACACCCAAGACAGTAAAATATTTCGGTAGCATCAGCAATCAGGCCCTTGAATGGTCCAGTTACAGAAATGTCTTTGAAAGACAGAAAGCTACCATAATTTTTTCTTTGAATTGTAGTTAGTGTGTGGCGTTGGGTGTAGGTAGGGTGTGTGCTTGTGGGGTTGTTTTCAGTTGTGGAGGGCGTAACACAAGGCATACTGAGCATTGTTTTTACCAGTGTACTCAACACAGATAACCAAACTGAAAATGACTTCTTAATAAGGATTGTACATTGTGTATTTATTACATTGGAAGAAGAATAGTTCTAATTAAAGTGCTTTGACTTTGAAACTGCCTTGTTAATGGAAGTATCTAGGCAAATGAAGTGCACGACTATTACCGACTACACTTGGAGATTGGGACGGGTTTTGTTATCTTTTTAGCCTTGCGGAATGATTTACAGCAGGCTGTCATTAACCTAGTTTTTGACCTTGCATCTGAGCTTTACATGTGGCAGCAGAAAAAAAAAAGCAGAGATTTAGGATGAGAGGTGGGAAATGTCTATAGGGAAAAAAGCAAAATAAAAGAAGTCCAGGGTGTTTGTTTCAAGGAGATCAAATTATTTTCAAAGACTATATGCTGGGGAAAGGTGAGCCCTCAGCAACCACGGTAGGGCCATCTATTCAGAAAATTAGATGCTTTGGAAAGAGAAAGGTAAAAGAAAGGCCTCTGCCAATAGAGAGCTGGAAAACCTGAGGAAGATAAAGTATTTACAGTACTTTCATACCATAAAGCATGTCCAAAACAAATACATAATTGCAGCTGCATTTGGCATTCAAAATAGTCCACGTATTATATTTTGTAAATTGTGTGTGAATGTTTAAGCGTATGCTCTTGAGTCAGAAATGCTTGGGTGATAATATTTCTTTGAGAGAATGGAAAAGTAGAAGGTGTTAGGAACCAGAGAGAGAGAGAGAGACAGAGAGAGAGAGAGAGAGAGAGAGAGAGAGAACATGATTACTAGTAAAGAAGGAAAGGCAAACTTTTTTTCTTTAGAGGGGACATATTTCAAGTGCATAATTATTCCAACTATAATCTTAGCATAATAAACATTTAGCTTCCCCTGGGGCCATAGTAATTTGCATGTTATTACTAAAAGCCCACAGGTAAGGGAAAATTAGATTCCTAAATTAAAGAACCATCTCATTCCTAAAGTCCTAAGTTTTCCAACTGTATTTTAGCTTATTTTGGATAAAGACCATTGGAGAACCCAGAACCAGAAGGTGAGATCCACAGAAAGCTGCTCATGTCGAGTGCACCCCAAGTGCGGGGGCAAGGTCAGCGCCCAGAAAATGGCTGTAGTTTCAGCTTTCCGATTCTCCCACGTTGTTTTCACACCCTTTTAAATGTGTTCTCATCCTTCAAGCCAGCCGCACACTTTATGCAGCTTCTTTTGTGAAGCCTTCCTGCCCTGCCCAGGAAGAAGTAATGCCATCGCCCCCCCAATCTCAGTACCCATAAATAGCACTTCTCCTTCCCTTGTTACAGCCTTTTCACCCCATGTTAGCGTTCCTGTTTGTCTCCCTGCCTCTTGTTGTGATCCACTTGAGTGCCAGGATTGTGTATTATTCTAGTGCTTGGCACACAGGAAAAAGTCAGGGAGCATTTGTTGACTAAATCTAGACTCAAGGTCATCCAAGATATTAAACAAAAACTTTCCCATCTGAACCGTTGAGTTTGCACCGTGGAAATCTAAAGAATCGTGCTACCTGTTCAGAGAATTCTACTGAGAAATCCTGTCATTGCAGAAAGGACTTCACACTGGTTAACTGTGTCCACCCAGTCAGCCTTAATTAACATTGTGTGTGTGTGTGTGTGTGTGTGTGTGTGATTTTTTCCAGGATCAGTTCATTTTGACTGTATTTATTTTGGCAGATATTTAAAGGTAAGGCTTTGCTTGTGAGGGCCTTGCCAGTTTGTTACAAAGGTGTCATCTTTCATTAGAATCCCTCATTTGCTTCTAAGAATGTTCCCTGTGGGTGGCTGCTGGTAATCTTATTGCTAGGGATCTGATACCTTGAGCAGCTGCGGGGGGTCAGCTGCTCGTAAACAGTACCTGATAAATGATTATGAATTATTTTATAAACACACTTGAGATCACCATATGAATACTTCGCTATGTATAGTAAAACAGATGTCCAGATTGCCTCGCTGCAGACCAGGATAGTGTGTTAAAGATGAATGTTGTCTAATCAAGAGGGAGTTCAGTTCAGCAGATACGCGTTGAGTGTTAAGGGCAGCAAATGATGCAACCCACTTTCTGATTCGGGTGGTCTCCAAGTATCCTGAGGAAGGAAATGCTAAGCCAGTGGACAACGGGAGGGTGGAAGTGTGTCACTGACAATAATAAAAATGCCTCACAATGATTTGAGCAGGAATTCCAACTCCCTCCCCGCCTTTAAAAAAAAAAAAAAAAAAAAAAAAAGCAGTGTAAGGAATTTAGGAAAGCAAAATCCCATTTGGATTTACTCTGAACCCTGAAACCTCAGGGACTGAGAGTATTTTGATTATGAGAGGCTGGAGCCCCAGCCTTTTGTATTTAGCAGCGTGTAGTTGTGTATTTTTACTAGTCAGGATCTCTTGTTTGTTTTTCGAAAGGTCTTAAGGTGATTTACAAATTAAAACAGTAGGACACTAGACTCAGAGATACGATCACAAGTAATTTCTTTGGTTTCATACACTCAGTGCTGAGGTTTTCAACTGCTAAAGAAGAAAAGTTGACCAAGGTGAAGCATCCACAGCCACAGACACTTACAGACCTACTTGGAGTGAATTCCCACACCTACACCATTTTACCATTTAGGTAAAAGTGCCCTGAGGGTGCATTCCCTGTTTGTTTGTTCACAACGGAACCTCTGCTCCTTCGAATTCCTGCTTTTATAATGCTGAGCTAGCAATAAGTGAAGGTTCTAAGCAGCATCACTTCTTAAAGGCCCACTGATTAATTTCCTGTAACTCTAAAAATATTTTAAACTTTTATGTCCTATTGGCTGGCTTTTTATTAACTTTATTAGGAGAAAGACTAATGAAAGTGATTAGATCTGTTTGTACCACCGGTGTGTGGCACAGGCCGCCTGACGGGACAGTCTTGCCTGTACCGCCAAGTGCTGTCAGGGGTAGGTGAAGGACCCCAAGCTGGCCTTGCTGCTGCCATAACACACTTACCCAAAGACTTCAGCAGAAGAAATGAATGGAGGCCGAGGACTGGGAAGCAAGCTTGAAGGAGGGCGTGCCCATCATTCTGCAGGCCAAGATAAACAGTCCTCATAACTGAAAAATAGACTTCCTGGAAGGAGAGACTCAGAGAAGTGGGTGTGAGGTGCAGCAAGTACCGTTCTCAGCCCCGTGGAAAGCCGGGTTGCCCTGAGTCCTGAGGACTTACAGCTCTTTGCGGGGGGGAATCAGTTGCTTGAACCGACCTTTGACTGGTCTGTTTATAGCTGCACCCAGAGATGGCACCTTGGGAGAAAGGGACATGCTGCGGGTGGGGAAGCAAGCATGGAGCTTTTTCCTTTTCTTTTCTTGTTTTTTTTTGTTTGTTTTTTGTTTTGTTTTGTTTTGTTTTTGTATTTTAGGCAAGGGTCTGCAGGGTGTTCAGGGACTCACTACTAGATTGGCTCCTAGTGATCCGCCTGTTTACAGCCTCCCAAGAGCTAGGATTATAGGCACGCGCCACCAGGCCCAGACTCAGATGGGGCTTTTTCAGGAGGGAGCCTTGAAGTCCTCAGTGACCTCAGGTTGGAACCTTGCAGAGCACCCAGTGCTCTGGCAGAGCAGCTGTGGGGAGACATCCCTGGGTCTGCGTCTGGGACCACAGACATTCTCCACTTCTCTTTCATTACAGGGGAAGAATAACGTCTAAGGGGCCAACAGAGTCCGTGTTGCAAATGATTCTTGTACATGCGTCCAAATGGGGGGCATACACACAACACACGGAAAAGGTTCTGCCCCAGTTGTGTGCTTGTCCTCGCAGCCTCTGCCTGTCAGTTCTGTGATAGTAGTGAGGGTTTTTTGTGTTTTGTTTTCCCCACCCTCATTGGAGCTATTAGATTCTGCTAATTCCAGTAGGGAAAAAAAAATAAATCTGTGATCATCATTTATTAATATATATATAGAGATTAATAGATGTGGATTTTCTCCTCAGCAGCATACACAAGTTCTTGAGCATCTTGTTCCCAGGGCCTCCCATGTGTGGTCACATTTGTCCTCACTGATGTCCCTGCCCAGGCTGTGCAGCAGCAGAGGTAGACCATCAAAAGGGACTAACGCAGAAATCCTTCTAGCTCTTCATTCCTGAAGATCCCTGGAGCTTAGTTGCATGTAGGAAAGGACTTGCCTTATGCAGAGAGACCCAAGCCCCTTTAATGGTTACTCAGAAAGGTGTTAATGAAATTCTTTCTCTGTCATTTATACTTTGAACATCTTATTTCCTATTATCAGCTGTGTGTGCTAGAACCAAATATGGGTCATAGTAACAGAGGCCGGGGAGATAGCTCAGCGGTCTAAGCGTCTGACTGGCAAGTGCAAGGACCCAGGTTCGATCCCCACCACACATGCCCTGCCATTCCAGAACCCCAGGTGCACAACGCCAGCCACCGAAACAGGGCTTTGTGGCGCACACCTGTAATCCCAGTCCTGGGGAGTCTGAGGCAGGAGAATCACTACCAGTCTGAGCTGCGTAGCGGGACCCTGTACCAAATAAATAAATAAAAAATTTAACCATAGTAACCTGTGTCTGTATGCATTTCTGTCTAGTCCTCTATGTACATATGTTTTAAACTGTGTATCTTGAGTCCTGTTTCTTTTGTGTTAGCATTATGTCAAAACCATTGTCCTACATTGCTACACAACCTTCACTTTTATAATTTGAGTAGCTGAGATGCATTGCCTGACACTTCCCACTTAGTTTCCTTTTCCTTTTTCCTTTCTGGGTTGTATTAAAAAGCAAGAAGTGAGAAGAAAGTAACTCCAGGTAAGCTTAATAGAAAATTCTATGTAGTCTCAATGGAATTGTATTTTCCCGAGCGCCAGGGTCTTCTAGCAGACGCTGCAGTCGCGTCATCTGCTGGGAGTAAGGCTTCACCACTCCCTCCTGGCTTCTAGGCTCAGGCCATGAGCGTAGCTCTTGGTGGTTTTGTGTTACATACTTGCTACCTCAAGGACTGCTAACTCTGTGAAGTTAACTAATGATTTGTAGGCCTTGTGCTAATAACCAGCCCACTGGGCAGAGACATTTTAATTCTATTGGTTTTTCTTTTTGCAGCATATTACAGGATTGAAAATGTATGTTAGTTTGAAAAATGACTATAATTAACTAAGTCCTTAATAGGGACTAGATAATAACTATAAGATGAATTTGCAGCCTTTATGCTGTGTGAATATACTATATGTTCTTGTAACCAAGGGTTCTGTCTGAGGATTTAGAGTAGCTTTCTGTTCCACTATTTTATAAATAAAAACTGGAAGCCTAAAAGTTATCCGGCAAGGCACATGTAAAATGTGGAAAAGCTTAGATCATTGTCAGAATTAAGTTTGTTGCAATCCTGTTGGGAAAAGGAGCCTTTTTTTTCCTTGCAGTTTTATTGACATATATAGTAGTATTTTTTTCCAACATAGATTTTTGCTTCATATTCGAAAAGTACATGGCATCTGTTGTAATATGAATTTCAGCAATCTTTATCAAAAATATAAATTCTTCCTCAGAATCTTTGCATAAAAGTGTGCACAATCAAATCATCAGACTCAAATATATTTTAAGTGTAGCCAACAACTTTGATTACTTGTTTAATATTTTCTTTCTGAATTATAAATCTTTGAAAATAAAATTTAGTATGGTATATACCAGTCAACATACCCACTTCATAAAACATTATTTACCTGGTTGCTTACTTACTATTTGGAGAGAGTATTTGTTTAGATTTCTTTAAGCTGCAGCTGATGAAAGCCTATAAACAGCTAGAGTTTAACAATATTTTGTCCAACACACTGACTTGAGTGTATTTCTTACTGTGAAATAATTTGAAGATAAAATATCAGATTTAATGGTTTAAACTGGAATTTTAGCTATAGCAGAAAATAGTGATATTAACAGAAGTATTAAATTTAAAAATAAAAACAAGAGCTTTAATGGCTACTAATTTTCTAAAATAAAGATATGTTACCCACCAGCCAAATAAGTATGCATAAATTATGTCTCCAGGATGAATAAAGACAAGAAACCTGACTGGGATTCCAGAAAAGCCGTGAAGAAGGAGACAGGCCCAGGCTTTGCCTAGGCTTTGGGGCATGTAGCTACTGTTATAATTAATTTATAAAACTTTGTTTAAAGTTAGGAATCAAAAAGATTGTCTCTAATACTGTACTGATAATCTTTAATTAGTTCCTCTTTATTATCAGCCCAAACTACAGATGTGCTTTTCAGAAGCGTCTAATAAGATGCGTAGAAATGTTGAAGTCCATTTGTAATGGCTCAGCGGGATCTGCCTGCTCTGGGGCAGGGAATGAAGCCTCAGCTGCACAAGCTGCATGTGGAGGCAGATGTCTAAACGGTAGGCGAGTGCCATATGCAACGTCACTGGACTGCGTTTCCCAGCTTGCCGAGCCTTGGAGTTTGGCCCGCTTGGATGAGGGGGAGGAGGAGTTGGGGGAGTTATTTCTGGCTGTTGGGATAGCAGGCTGTTGGAGAATGCTTAAATGTAGTTTGAGGGAACCTGGAGGTTCTGGCCAGGGATAAGCACTGGCTGGGTTTACTTCTTGGAGTTGGCACTTCCAGGCGCAGCGCTCAGTGTCTGATTTTCCTTCAGTGGGTATCTACTAGTCCCTTCCCTTGTACCCATTCTCTTCCTTTCCTTTCCATATTTGTATTCAAAGACCCAGCGTCCTAACCTGCTGTGAGATGTTGATTTTTCTTTGAAATAAACCAAACTTATTGGAAAAAAGACAATCATCTAAATCCTGCATGCCTGCAGCCCTTGAGGGATGGTACTGCAGGATTTGGGAGTTGGTGTCTCCCTGTACCTGTGTGTCCGTCTTTGGTACACAGAGAGCGAGGGCAGCAGTTCCTGAGCCCTGCCTCCTCCTCCTGTGCATCCGCCCTTGGCTTCCCACATGAAGGGTCTGAATTCCTTTCCTTTCCTCTGCAGCTGTCCTTGGTCAACCCTGGAGCTCGGCACACAGCTTGGTCTGCTGCTAGAAACTCCGAGACGCTGTCCAGCCAGTGACCACAACTTTCCTCATCACTGGGCTGCGGTCTGCCTTCCACGGTGCTACTGGTCCCCAGTTCTTTGTTCCCTGGCCAATACATTACGCAAATCTTGGGGCATTTTACCCACCTGTACAACTGGTACACATTGTCTCCCATTTAATAGTTTCAAGAAAATCTGGCTAGAGAAAATGACACCCTCAGGAGAGATTTTGAGGACATGTCCTTTAGGGAGAAACATTTTGTTAATGAGAAGCAAAACTGTGCCCGGGCAGAAACTGGGCTCTGCAGTAGCTTCACTCTCCAGTCTGTGGTGCCGCGCCTGGTGGAGCGCACGTTACCCCCGTAACGCTGTGCTACGTCTGCTCACAGTTTCCATCAACAGCAGGAATACCAGCATTCTCTCATTTAGGTCGTTATGAGAAATGATGATGTTAACTCGTTCACGTAAGCATCGGAAGAGAGGCGTGTACATAGTAAGCATAATGTAAATGTTGTTTCCTGTCTCTGTAGGGAACAATGTGTTTTGTACGTGCTGCGTGCCTATTAAGCGTTTTGCAAAGTGTGGTACTCAGAAGGTAGGAAAGTAATGTCCCCCTTTCTGTGAAGTGAATGTGTGGCTATAATGACAAGCTATAAGGAAGACACCTCTTGTTTGGGAGTTCAAGGTTTTATATTAGTAACTGTGCGCCTGTGATTTGTGCATCAGACCTAACTTGCCTGGTCTGTTGGAAGTTCCGTTCATACTTTCTAACTCCTGAGGTAATTTTGAAAAGATGGAAACAACCTAATTAAATGATTTATCCCAGTAAGTGTTGTCATACAGATATTTCAAACTCCTGGAATATATAGCAAGACATTAAAAAGGCACTGCCCTTTTTTTAGGGGCTTGGTCTGCACCCTAAGTCATGTTCACTTCTAAGGTAGGAGATAGTAGGTAGACGCTGGTTAGTCTGTGCTTATCTGTGGCCTTTTCCTAGTATGGAGCTGTGTAAACAACAGGTGTCTGGTGAATGCATTTTAAACTAATGAGTGATGAATGGTACAGCTTTCTTCCGTGGTTCTCGGGAAGAAGTTTTGTTTGTGATTTTCCTTGTAGGTAGGGACCATTGGTCTCCTCCCCTTTGCTCTTAGGGCATTGGACTTCGAGGGTGGTAGTTCAGATGAGGTCAGGGAAAGGGCGCCACGGTCAACTCGAGGTATCTGGGGCTCTTCCCAGGATGAAGATCACAGTCCCAGTGGAAGGAAGGAAGTCTTTTCTTTTTTCTTTTAATTCAGAAAGCTTTAAAAGTTTTCGCTGATATTTCATGTGTCAAAAGACTGAAGGACATGAGTCTTTTGATCTAGGATGTGGCAATTGCAGCTTAGAAAAGGTGATTTTTTTTTTTCCCCTCTTGGAACCAGGGATTGAATTCAGGCCCTTGTGCTTGCCAAGGAAGTACTTATTCTACTGAGCCATCTCCCTGGCCCCTAAGCTGATTTTTATGGAAATGATTATGTACACAAAAAGGTGAGAAAAACAAAAGCCTGGAGTCCTATATTGGTATTTTGTGTGTCTTCTTATCCTAAAAGTATTTATTAAAAATGATTTATGTAATAGGATTATAATAATAATCTTTTTAATTGGAGAAATAGAGCTTTTTTATGTATCTAGTACAAGGGTCTACAGTTTCACTCTAGATCAGACTAGTAGTGATCCTCCTGTTTTCAGCCTCCCAAGCGCTGGGATCACAGGCATGCACCACCACGCGCACTGTCAGTTGCCATCTCAGTGCCCTGAGGGCAGGGCCAGCACAGCATGGTATGGCATGGCATGCCAGGGATTGAACCCTGGTCCCTGTGTCTGCCTAAGCAGGTGCTTTAATCTGCTGAGCTATCTGTCCGGCTCTAGAAACATAGAGCTTTATTAAGGAAACATTTGCAGATGTCAGTGCAGTTTGACCTTTTTTATGTGTTTTAATTCATTTGTTTTTGGTGTTTTTGAGATAGGGCCTCCCTGTGTAGTTTAGTCCAGGCTTGAACTCAACTCACTGTAGCCCAGGCTGGTCTTCAACTGACAGTGCTCCTCCTGCTTCAACCTCCCAAGTGGTGTGATTACAGGGATGCACCACTACACCCGGCTTTGCTTTTTTGGTTTGTTTTGGGGTTTTTTTGTATTCTTTGCCTGGTATTGAGAATCAAACTCAGGACTTCATGCTTGCCAGGCAGGCACTGTGCCACAGAGCAAGCTCAGTCTCCCGAATACTAGGATTACAGGCATGCACTACTACACCCAGTTTGCCCTGTTTTAAAAAATAATATTTCTGTTGTCCATTGTCCTTTTAGTACTCTCCCTCCTTTCTTTTGATCTCAGTGTATTCCAGAATTTGGGGGGAGGGGCATTATGTTGTCCCCTGGTCTCCAACTAAAAGAAATTTATTTCAATGCCAATGTGTGCAGTATGATTTTTATGTGGCAAGATCACGTCCCAGGTGGTTGTGGAAGGAAGGATTCATCATTTTATAAAAAGAATGGAGGAGCCTGCAATCGCTGTCCCTCATTTTCACATCTGTCTCACCCACATTGGAGCGGTCCATTTAAATCTGATCTCCATAAAGGAAAAGCTGTCATGGGGTGAACTTTATGGGCCATCTAATTGTGTCTGCTGTAGTTCCACATGCTGCTTATGTGTGAAAATCAAGTGCGTTGGAGAACAGCTCACGGCAGGAACACACAGGTTTTCCCAGAAACAACCCTGAACAATTTTCTTGTGAAGAATAGTGTGTGTGGTGGTGGTGATTCTGTTTAACTCCTGATGATTTGCCACAGAAAATACATTCTTTGTAGAGTTTGGGGCTCAGTAAATAAAAGGATTGCCCTCTCTTGAATCTTTGCTTGACAGGAAGGGATGATAGTTGGTCAAGGTTTCTTTGTTTCTTTAATAGAAGCAAATGTTCAGCATGAGGTGGAGTTGTGTCAGGATATCTTTTTGTAAGCTCATGTTATCTTACAAGCTTAGCTTTTGCTCTCAAACTTTACTCATGGAAATTTATGAAAGGCTGTAATTGAATTTTAAAGAGGGAAAGGCGGATGTTTGGCTGAAGGAGAGCTGATGCATCTGCCACTCAGGGATGTGTTCTCCAGGAATTACCTTGCAGATGCAGAACTGGCGAGCAGCTACTGTCAAGATTCGGCCCATTACACGCGTGGCACCCCACCTGGGCTCTGCTTCACCTGTGTGCTCCCCCAGTCTGCACAGCTCTGGTTCTCTTTCCTGGTCTCCCAAGCCTGTATCCATTCGTTCAGCCCCATTCTCCGTACT
This sequence comes from Tympanoctomys barrerae, assembly GCA_002564285.1. Taxonomy (NCBI): domain Eukaryota; kingdom Metazoa; phylum Chordata; class Mammalia; order Rodentia; family Octodontidae; genus Tympanoctomys; species Tympanoctomys barrerae. Next base: position 6,898 of record NDGN011555526.1, on the reverse strand, counting down.
GCCTTTCTCTTCCTTCCAGGGACCTCCCTCTTTGGGGGGAACAGAGATGAGACCAGGCTGAACTCTGCTTAGTCACTTGGTGTTGGAGTCTGGCCTCAAACTCTGCATTCCCTCTGCAGCCTCCCCGTGCTGGGTGCCAGTAGAGTGGAACTCCAAGAGGTAGGAGCTGAGCATGATGTTTTGCTCCTGCTGTGCAGCCCTGAGTCCCACAAGGTGGCCTCTAGAACGTGCATGCCTTAGAGCGCTTTTTATCAGCCTCAGAGCCTACAAGCAGGGCTAAAAGGTCCTCAAGAGGCCAGGACAAGTGGGTTTGAGCCCTGACTTAAGAGTTAAATTTAAACAGAGAGCAAAAGAAAGGCAATGAGAAAGTGCTGGAGACTAGACCTAGAGTGCAGGAGGCAAAGAAACCTAATAGTATAAGGGGAGGACTTTTTGCTTTTGGAGAGTAAGGGAGTTTCAAGGCCTTCAGATTAGAATTAACACTGTATTTGTTGGTCAGAAATATAACAGGCTCTGGAAATGAAGTCAGAGGACTGTTCCCACCCTAGGAATCAGAATTGTGGAGTTGCAAGTTCCTAAGAAATTCAGCTCTAGACCAGCTCCCCGCCTAAGGAACTGAACTCACCATGTTGAAAGTTTATTCTAGTGTCTTATTTTTAAAATTTCTTCCCTATCTACAGTTTATCTTCCTTCTTCACCAACGGAGGTTGAAGAGCCTCTTTGCAGCTACACTGGAGGGAGCTCTTAGCCCTGCGGCCCAAGCTGCCCCAGACTTTACCCCAAGATCCAGAGTACAGTGGGCCACTTCAGTGCCCCAGGGATTTTTCCTTCAGGCCTCCAGCCTCGGCCCCCTGCAGAGGATCTGGAACCCTCCAGGCTGGTGTGAAGCCACTGGAATGTGGCACTCTGACCCCTGGCAGTTGAGTGTACTGCATGGACCTGGCGGATGAACAAGGAAAGACTTGAGAAGGGCAGGGCCTGCTCTGTGGCCTTCAGGTGGGATGGAAAGGAAATGCCAAGCAGGGACACTGGGACCTCCACGTAGCTCAGTGGCAGGTGTGTGGTGGGTGCTGGGCTAGCAGGTGGGAGGGCTGAGACTTCCTTAGGCCAGGGCTGGCCACTGGGGGTGAGGGGAGCTGGGCTCCGTCGGATGAGGTGCTAGAGCAACTGGGGTAAGAAGAGGGGGAGAAGAGAGGCACAGGTAAGAATGTGGAAGAAGCTGGGACGTCCACTTCCTCCAGATGAAGGCCCTTCCTGAACCAGGATGCAGAGTGAGACATGGGGCTGCTTCCTGCAGGCTCTTTCTGGAAGCATGAGCCGATCGTACTGAGGCCACACTGCATGCCAAGTTTGCCACGATGGCAAGCCAACTTTTTGTTAGGTACTTTAAGTTCCTTAAACTTGGGAAAGGAATAGAAACTCGTAACAGTCTTTTAGAAACACTGTTTAGCAGGAAAGACATGGCAACTACTGCAGTACCTGCAGGGCCTGGGTTCTGTTCCATCTGGACTCTGCTGAAGGAAGTAGCTCCCCTGAGCCCAGCCTTGTCTTGAATGGCGATGAGGGCCCCTTGATCACGCCACCATTGGTCTGAAGCAAGGCTGCTAAATTTGCCTCACTTTCTCAAAGACACTGTGCAAAGCCCCAGGAGTAACAGCCCTGATGCTAACTGGAAATGTCTTGATTATTACGTCCATTCATTGGGCTTACAGGTCAGGAATGTGGCACCCTTCTCCCACCTGCTTCATTGTAAAAGCCACCAGCAGAACTCCAGGGGCTGTAGCAGGCAGGTGGCAGGTGGCAGGCCAGTGTCTCCTTACTCCTTACTCAGGGCCTGGGCCTTCTGTCTGTGTTTTGGGTTTTTTTTTTGTTTGTTTGTTTTTGTTTTTTTGTGGAGCCAGGGATTGAACTCAGGCCCTTGCACTTGCCCGGCAAGTGCTTATTCAACTGAGCTATTTCCCCAGCCCTTTTTTGGGTGGTACTGGGGATTAAACTCAGAACCTTGCACTTGGCAGGCAAGCACTTATTGTACTGAGCTATCTCCCCAGCCCCTTGTCTGTCTAGAGAAGGCAGCAGTCTTCCATAATTTTAGAACAAATGAATTATTAAGGAATTCTTTAGTGCTTTAGTATAAAACTGTATACATTGCTGAGGAGTATCCTAATCCTCTGAAAGCCAGTGGTCCTTATAGTTAAGTCAAATAGGATATAGATTTGATTATAGCAGCATTTGGAAATTTTCTGAATTTAGTGTTTTTATATTTTAGACATTATTCTTGAGATATATCTCAATGTAATAAAATACTTGGTAATTTTTAAGCTTCCACATAGGAATGAAGGTAGATGTATTTCCGTAAGTTTTAGACTTCATTATTTGAACAGTTTTTGCATGATTTGTTTTGCACTGTGAAGACCAATTTTAAGAAGAATAATATCACAGAATCACAGTGGTGAGAAATCCACCTACCTAACCACATGGGAATACATATTGCTCTGCCATGTGGAGAAAGGACTAAGTGATTCGCACATTTTATTTACATTTCCTTTGTCAAGCAAATTAGTTACTCTCTGTATGTTTATGCATGCATCTACTCTAATTTGCAATAGAGGAATATACTTCTTCCATTGATACCTCTGTATTTTAAAATACCTGAAAGTAACCTTCATCCTATTTGGAAGATCTAAATTACTATAAAGTTTATTTCTTGCATCTCAAATGTTATGAAAAAATATTAAATATGATTGTATAAGTAGTGGAAAAAAATAGAACAACCTGACCCTGAGAGCACTGTAGAAGGATTTTAAGTCTGCATTGCATTTACAGAGAATGCTGTTCACGGAGCTGTCTCCTGCCAGGTTTGCCATCTGCTTGCTGCACTCAGCATGTAGGGGTTGTTGCCACTGCAGGCCGTTGTCCACTCAGCCTGGCGTGGAGGCACAAATGAGAAAGGCACCATTGGCTGCAAGAAGCCCTAGATCCAACTGTAAAGAAACAGCTGCAGTGCCGTAGGGTACATGAGTAGATACGCTGGGGAGGGAGAGAAAAAGAGTGGGAGAAAAGTTCATTTCTTTGAAGAAAAGCCATTTACACTGGATAGGATACCTGCAGCTAGACTTCTAGGTGGGCCTGAAGAGACAGAATGGAGAGAGGCTCCTTAAAGTAAAAATGTAGCGATACTCAGGACTTTGATGGATTCAGTAAATGTTTCTGGGGTCCTACCTTGTGCTCTTCCTGGGTTCCAAGTACAGAAGATATAGGTATGAGCAAGATACGAAGAATCCCGGCCAACCGAGGGCTTTCTGATGGAGAAAAATAAGCCAGTTTAGTAAGGAAAGCATGTAACAGGCTGAAGAACATTAGTGTTAGGGTCTAAAATAAAGCAAAGAAAGAGACAGAGACTTCAGTGGCGTCTGGCTTACAGTTTGAAGTAAAATGGATGGGGAAGGCTCACCGGGAAGTTGAGGGTGATCGTAGACCTGAAAGAGTCAGGGTGAACCATACAGATTTTTAGAGGGAAGCCATTGTGAGTAGAGGTACACAAATGCCAAGGCCCTGAGGCTGCCCTGGCCTGGAAGGGGAGACAGAAGCAGAGTGGGGAGTGGCTAGAAGGGTAGCTGGAGCTGGGCGCAGGCCTCATGCAGTGTGGGGGGCCCGGCTTGACCCATGGGCGGAACAGGCCTGTAGGGATGTTCAGATCTGACCTGTGCCTCTCAGACCCCCAGACTGAGCACCTGCCCATTCCACGTTGGGGGTCTGTAAGGTTTAGGATGCTCATTTACAAAAAGGAAGCTTCACTTTTGTGAGAAATGTGCCAAAGTCAAACATGTTCTTGAGATTTTTAAGAATATTTGTGTATTATGTTTATTTGTATAGTCTATTCTGCATGCATTTTAGGAATTAAACCAGTGCTTTGTACATCATAGGCATCCGTAAATATGAATGCTCATTTCTTGATATACCCCAAGGCAGAGGCCCATCTTTTCATTGTCCCTCATCTGTATTTGCTGCTTTCTGGGGTGTTAGCTCTTGATTTTCAGGGACTTAATGCCTTTAAAGTCAATGTATCAGACAGGCCCTGTGCTGCTGAGGTTTCTTGATGGGCCACATTCTCTCTCGGGTTCTCATTTCGAATGTATGGCACTGTTGTCCTCATAGACAGTAGCCACGTAGATCTTAATGCTGTTTGAAGAATAAAGATCTGGACCCTTACACCACATGTTTACTTGTGATGAAACAGGGTAAAAGTAGGAAATTGTACCCGTGCTCCTGAGCACAAGAAAAAACAAACAAACAAAAAACGAGTTCATTTGTGTGAATGGTAAATTGTGTTTTGTTGCTGGGACTAGAGATGTAGCAGGAGATTACTGGAGTGTGTAGGCATAAATGACATAAACAGAGGGGTGTGTGTGTGTGTGTGTGTGTGTGTGTGTGTGTGTGTGGTGGTGGTGGTGGTGGTGGTGGTGACATTTGTCCTGCTGGGAGTTTAATCCAGCCCCTTCACATGGTAGGCAGGTGCTCTCCTATTAAGCTGTACCCTGTATCCCTAAGAGTTTGGGCTTTTAGGCAAGATATTTAAAGAAAAAAGTTTTTGGTAGAACATTACTCAGAACCAGTTAGTACTGTAATTATTAGAATACCAGGCTTTGGCTTAGCCTCTTGCTAGTCCACGTGGTTTATTTTGAAGGATTCGGATAAATTATGAAGCAGTTTACAGCAGTACTCAAATTGATTTATAGAAACATCCCTTCCAAAACAATTGCTAACTGATTTCACAGAGTTACTACCCTGAGAAGATTCCTAGTGTTACTTACAGAACATTGTACTGTTTACTCGTCAGGAATCTTGCTGCAGATGAAGGCATTGCTTGCCTTGTCTCCTAAAGGGAAGAAGAGTTTCACTCATGAGTGTGTTGTTGGGTTTTCTTTTCTTCTGCTGGTTCCCAAGATGTGCCTGCAGCTGGTTTTGGCTGCGAGGTCTGTCTGCCTGTCCCCAGGAGTTAGCCATGTTCCTGGCCAGGGCCTCACTCAGGTCTTTGCATTCACTGGAACTTGACTGCCTCACCTTGCCTGCCTGCCTGCCTGCCTGCCTGCCTGCCTGCCTGCCTGCCTGCCTGTTTCTTGTGGAATCCAGGCCTTCCTGGCTTAGCTTCTCTCCTCAGCTAAGCAGTTAGCTCACAGACAGCACTTAGCCTAGTCCCTGTGTAAGCATTCAGTGTTAATCAGAAGACTCGGCTCAAGGGTGAAATGCTCTTCATTAATCTGTGCAACTGCTCAGCTACTATGATGAAAAATTTATGGCCTTCAAAGTGCGTATTTTCAGAGTACCATGTTCATTTTATTGTTGATGTTTGAAGCTCTGGATGCGTTTCTTTTCCCTACAGTGGTTCACACTATGGATGGATACAATTCCCATCTAGTCATCTTTTTTGCTTTTAGTTATTTGACTAGCAGATTTTAGGTTAGAGATACATTAATATTTATAAAATGGTCCTGTGCATTATTCATGTCCACAAGTACCTTTCTGGCAAGAAGCATTAACTTGTATCATAGTATCTAATGTTGTAATACAAAGAAATGACAGAGAGGGAGAAAAAAGTTTATTATCTAAGTCATTTATCATGTTTGCATCATATTACATTCATTCACTCATTTGACATGTCATAAATATTCATATGTGGCAATGTTGGTTAATACAATGTTGAGGTTAAAAGAAAACTTGAGTTCATATTAATATTTTAAGGGTAGGAAGGCTGAGATCCAAAGAGGTTTTCTCGGTTATTTTTTTAAAAATTAACATTTTTCCCCTAGCATGAAACTCGATTTGTACAAGTTTGGCCTTAAAGATTCACATGGCTTTGTTTGAATCCAGATCCTCTTGCCATCTTCTTCCCCATCCCTATGCGCTGCTTCCACAGGTGGTTATTTTGCTAAGCTACTTGCTAAGCCCTAAGATAGCTCAGTGTTGAAGACTAAAGCTTTATCCTGAGTGTCAGAGAAACTACTTTCTGGTAAGCCAAAGTATAACCTTATTGTACTTCTCTAAGTGAAGTGGTATTAATTGATACCTAATATGTGATTCAGTCTCTATAGGTTGGATAAAACTGGAAGAAATACAGCCTGGAAGAGGGGTTTCTGAAACAAATGAAAAGAAACAGCTTTCTAGGTCTAGAGACACTTGTGAGTTCTTGTAGGAGACATACATCATGAAGTAGTTTTGGAGGGAGGGAAGGTGTTGAAATTAGGAGGTTGATGAAATAGGTGGGGGGTCAAATCTAGACAGGCTCTGTGTTCTCTGCCAAGGACTAGATCAGATATTGGGCTTTGTTTTGTGTTTATAGTTCATTGCTGTGCAACTCTTAAGCCCTGAAGAAGTTTGATAGGGAGTATTTTTGTAATACTTCTCACTGGTTGTTATTTACATTAAACTGCCTCTCTATAGAAGGATCAAACCCTGGAAAGTAGTCATGTAAGGATAGCTAAGTATGGCTTAGAGCATCTTGATGAAGAGATGGGGACAACTAGATGCTTCTCCAAGGTATATTTTCCTCAACTAAGATTTACTAATTTCTAAGTAGAGTGTATTTGATAATTGATATTCTTTGAGGCTAAGTAACATGAATTACATGTTGGGGTATTTCTTTGTTTTTTAGGTACTGAGGATTGGACCTAGGCCTTTGCATAAGAATTTTTTGAGACAGGTCTTGCTAAGTTTGCCAGGCTGGCCTTGAATTTGAGATCCTTCTGCTTCAGCCTTCCAAGTAGTATGTATTACAGGCATGTGACAACACACTCAGCTGAGTTACTTTTTTTTTTTTTTTTTTTTTTTGGTGGAATCGGGGATTGAACTCAGACCCTTGCACTTGCCAGGGAAGCGCTTATTGCACTGAGCCATCTCCCCG
>NDGN011555517.1:4963-18299 GCA_002564285.1 Tympanoctomys barrerae | reverse complement strand
AATATGCAATGTATTAATTATTGTAACTCTCCTACTAACCTGTTTTGAAACTGTCTCATTGCAGTTTTTTTCTCAATAAAACTAATACAAAAATAATATGCCCATAGGGGCCCAGGAAGATAGCTCAGTAGAATAAGTGCCTGCCTGGCAAGCACAGGGTCTTGAGTTCAATTCCCAGTACTGCAAAAAAAAAAAAAAAATGGCCATAGGTTTTGAAAATTATTTTTTATCCTTTTAAATACAATTAAAATGCAAATTAATTTTAAAATTATTATCTTCCCTTTTAACACTTTGGTATTACTGGCAGGCATAAATAATATCTGAGAATGATTCCTGTGAGGCACTTAAGTTACAAAAAGAGAACAGATAAAGGAAAATAAAAGAATAGATACATAAGATAGAAGGAAACATGAGGCCTGAAAAACAGCAAAAGTGTGGGAGGGGAAAAGGTTAGGCAGCTGGAGTTTCAGCAACTTCTGCCCTAGAAGTGGGGGCAGCGGAAGGACTCATTAGCCAAATCTGCTTCTTATTCCATCATTGCAGTTTCTGATTATGGGTCAAATCTTCATTTTATATTTTAAGTATAATAGTAGATTTGATACAGAAAGCATTCTATTGTCAAAATTCTTTCCTATTGTCAAATTCTCTTTTTTAGCCAATGCAAAGTTAAATCTAAATACACTTCTGAATGAGACTAATGCTTTTGAAAACAAAGGTGAGTGCAAAATTCACAAATTTGCATTTTTTATTATTATTTAGGACAGGGTGTACAAGATGTACAGGGTCTCGCTGCATAGATTAGTCAAAATGTAGCAAAGATAACCAAAATAATAATAATAAAAATAATTAGGCTAATTATTCAAAGTTAATGTTATTATTTGTGTCTAATTGTCCCTGCAAAGCCTCATGTAGTCATGGGGCGGACTTCTAGAGTTTGGGGTCCACTGGCATTATGGATATAAATGCTGCTGGGATTATGGGGTAAGCACCACACCCAGCCTGGGGCGGATAGTCTGAATGCGACATAAAGGAGACAGACTTGATCTCTGTGGCCACTGGTGCTGCTACTCGCCTCTTTTGCCCCTGCTGTTTTGCTGTTTTCTGCCACCATGAGCTGCAGCCCTCTGCCACGTGCCACTCTGCCTTGGAGCCAGCTTTGTATGGACCAAAACTCCATACACTGTGAGCTGAGTAAACCTTTCCATTCCACTTTGTCCCAGCAACAAGAGAAGAGTAACAAAGAAAGTCAATTACTTATATTTCATGGTCCAAGGAAAACTTTCTGAAAGAAAATCTAAATGAATAATTTTGTGATCTTGTACTAAAGATTTCTTAGGCAGGTGACAATGTGTTCTAAGCTTGCAAGAAAAAATAACTGATCAGACTACTTCAAAATTAATTTCTTTCTGAAAGACATGGGAAGGTGAAAGGCATACAATAGAAGAAAATACTGCTAAAACATACATATGGAAAAGATCAGTATTCTAAGTACTAAGAACTATTATTTAATGAAAATGCTAACTAATAAAAATGGGCAAAAGATTTGAACAGATATTTAGCAAAAGGTATATGGATAATCAGTTCCCACATAAAAGGATGTTAAATGTTATTAGTAAGCAGAGAAATGTAATTTAAAACATAGGTAGATACCACACTACATATCTACTAGAATATCTAAAAGCAAAAAGATTGACAACACAAATGTGGCAGTAACATGGAGTAATTGGCATGCGTACAATTCCTAGAGGGTATTCTTATCATTGTTGAGACTTGTATGGCAATTTCTTAAAACTTGGGACATAAACATGAGACTCAGAAATCCCACACTTAGGCATTTTTCCAAGAGAAATTAATATACACATTTTTCACAAAAATTGTGAGTGAATGTCCATATAATTTTTATGTGTAATAGCTAAAACTTGGTAGCAACCCTTACATCAATCAACTTATAAAAATAAACAAAATACAAGCTATTTGAACAACAGAATATTACCAACAATATAAATGACCAGTGTACTTGTGAATGCAATATCCTGGATGAATCTCAAAATCATTATGTAAAATGAGAGAATATGGAACAAAATAATAACTATTTTATAATGTTATTTTTTTGGCAGGGTACCGGGTATCAAACTTACAACCTCATGCTTACCAGACATATGATACTATTTTTATAACATTCTAGAGTAAGCAAGTCTACAACCAGGAAGTATATCAGTGACTGTTCAGGTTTATATTTTGGAAGAATGGATTGCAGAAAAGGCTTACTTTGATAGGGATCGAATGACTCCTGTGAGTCACTTAAATTTAAAAAAAAATTAAGGAAAATGAAAGACTGGGTGAGTAAGAATAAAAGGAAAAAGTAATCTGAAAGATAGCAAGAAGGGATGAGGAGGCAGCTCAGCAGGATAAGCACCTGCCTGCCAACTGCAAGGTCCTGAGTTTGACCCCTGATACCAAAAGAAAAAAGAAAGACAGCAAGAAGTGAGGAGAACAGAAGAGGTTAGGTGTGCTGATTACTTTTCTCTCATTTCTGGGACAAAACACCTGACACCCAAAGTTAAAGCGGGAAAGATTCATTTAGCTCACAGTTTGTTGAGGTTTCAGTCCACCATCAGCTGGCTCCAAAGCAGGGTGGCGTGGCACAGGGCAACAGCTGCGGGTGGCAGGGGACAGCAGAGGCAGCAAGAGCGAAAGTAGGGGCGAGCAAGCCTCTTTTGCTCCCTCTGTCACCCGCAGGTGTCCCGCCTGGGCAGGTGCAGCAGCAGGCCATCTCCCTGTTCTCCTCTCACACAGGCTCAGGATGTCTACAGCGGGAGCACTCTGGCCTCTGCTGAGTCACTCAGTGAAACTTCTAAGCTTCTCACCTTGACACGATAAATCAACCATTACAACATTCTAGAGTGTACATGGCCTCCCTAGGGCAAGTTCTCTACACCCTGGAATGCAGAACTGCTCGGATACAATAAATCAACCATAACATTAGGCAATTAGAGCTTCAACAGTTTCTGTACTACAAATGAGGATAAGTTGAAAAGCTCAAAAATGATATTATTTTGAAGATGGAAAGGTTTTGCATCATAATTCTATAGGTGTTTACATGGTTGTATACATATACTAAATTTAGACTGAATACTTAAAATTGTAATTAACTATAAGTAACTTTTAGTTCAGCAAAGTTGGCTTATAGGGCTGAGGAGATAGCCGGATGGCATAAGTGCCTACCTGGCAAGTGTAAGGTCCCAAGTTCTATCCCGGGTACTGCATGCTGGGTACACTGTGCCAACCCTGAAACTAGGCATGGTGTCATACACCTGTAATCCCAGCACTAGGGAGGCTGAGTTAGGAGGATCGCTATGGGTCCCAACTGTGTAGTGAAACCCTGTATCAACACAAACAAACAACAACAACAAAAAAGTTGACTTACAAAGATATGTAGTAAAAATTATGCAAAATTTGTATTTATACTTTTATTCTAATTATTTTAAAATACTTTTATTAGTAAATATTTACATTATATAATGAGTATGTTTCTTGTGGGGAATAAGTACAGCTACATAACATATCACAATTTTTTTCATCTTTTTTACTTCCCCTCACTCCTTATAAAAGAGAGAATTTGATATTTAAATTTGTGTGTCTGAATAATATCCATAATTATGGCATAATTATGTGCTGAAGCTTGCGGATTCATGACAGTGGGTGACTTCGTTGATAGTATGGAGATTTTTTTTTAGTTCATGAGTACTTTTCAGTCAGTGATGAACTCTGGTCATGGTTAACTATAGGCCTCTGCTTCTGTCCCTGAATCCCACCACCTGTTTACCTGGGAGGACAGAGTGCAGTGGCAGTGGCTCAGTGCCCACTTCTCTGGGAGCAGGCCATGGCACTGCTGACAACACCAGGACAATACAGACGTTGGCATGTGGGGAAAACTGCCTGAGGGCAACAGCTGCATCACCTGCAGCTCAGTAATAAAGCCAGCAACAATAATACCACCAAAGACAGTGTATGGGCTGGGAGTTAGCTTGGAAGTCTAAGTGCCTGCCTGGCAAGGCAAGGACCCGGGTTCAATCACTGGTACAGCATGCTGTGCCAGCCCTGGAACCCGGGCCTGCCGTGCTGGCCACTGAGACTGGGCATGGTGGTGCACACCTATAATCCCAGTACTGAGGAGGCTAAGACAGGACGATCAGTACAAGGCTGAGCTGCACTGTGAGACCCTGTAATAAATAAATAAAAGTTTTAAAGGCTTTTAAAAATGAAAAATTATATGTAGACATGCCCTAAAATCCAGTAATATACCCACCCTTAACCACAGACAAAAGTTCTGTAAGTAGAATACAAATGTTAAAAAATCCCAAATATTTACCTACAGCAAATAACCACTAAATGGAACAATTGATCTTTACTACAATAGATCAATATTTAAAAGTTATAGCATAGTTAACTACCTAAAAATTCATTAAGTTTAATGGTTGTACTAGCAAAGACAGAGATAGTAAGAGTCTTTTATTCATTTTATTTATTTATTTATTTATTTATTTATTTATTTATTTATTTTGCTGTACCAGGGCTTGAACACAGAACCTTGCAAAGACAGAGATGGTGTGTATCCAGAGAATATAAAAAGTAAGATTTGAAGGGCCAGCCAGATAGCTCAGCAGATTAAATCACCTGCTTAGGCAGATCCAGGGACTGGGGTTCGCTCCCTGGAGCGCTGTGCTGGCCCTGCCCCAGGGCGCGCTGAGATGGTGATTAAGACTAGATGTGGTGGTGCATGCCTATAATCCCAGGGCTTGGGAGGCTGATCTGTGAAGTGAGACCCTGTAGTCCCTGTATTAAATACATTTTAAAAAAGAAAAAAAATAAGATTTGAAATATTAATAAATTGAAGATGAGAATATGAAAATGAGATCAGAGACTCTATTGAGGAATGGGAATTAATGATGTTAGATGACAGTAGCAGAAAAGAATAAACTTGAAAAAGAAAAAGAAACAGTAGAGGGGCCGGGAGATGGCTAATAAGCGCTTCCCTGGCAAGCACAAGGGCCTGAGTTCAATCCCTGGTTCTGCAAAAAGAAAAAAAGGAAGGAAGGAAAGAAGGGTAGAGAACCAGAAAGCAAAATAAAAGAAAATTTTTAAAAAATTTAATGGAAATTAGAAAAAAGAAAAACCAAACCCCAAGGATTAATGAAAAAAAAAATACATTTAATTTAAAAATTCCTTGGTGTTTTTGAATGACTGCTTTTTTCCCTTCATATCTGTAGCTTTTTCAATCCAGGAAGTCGTGGTTGTCCCATCTAGATTGGGGCCTGTGGCCTGTGGGGCGCCCTCCATCACCAGGGCCCTCTCTGCGTATGCTCTGGACTGTGGCCGTGAGCCAAGCCAGGCATGTCCTAAGCCACACTGGCGGGTGGACTAAGCCCTCTCGTCTCTGCAGACACTGGCCGTGGGTTAGGGTTTGGAGCAGCCGGCTGGACTTAGAGCCAACACTGTCAGCTCCAGCCTCGCCTGAAAGCCACACTCACGAAGCTCGCACCCCACCTACTGGGGACTCAGTACCATGCCCTTACTTTAGCTGTGACCTGTACGTTCAGAACCATGCATACTCTGGCCAGCCAGCAAGGGGGCTCCCACACACCCAGGCAGTTCAGAAAAGCACTCTACTTAAAATTATTGGGTTATTATAAAGGACAGTAATGAACAGAAGAAATGAAACAGGGTAGAAAGGTGTATAGGTAGGTGGAGAGGGAGCTTCTACGGTGTCTTCAGGTATACCAATATTCTAGCATGTTAATTTGCTTAAAACCTAAAATTTCACCAAACCTCATTGTTTCCATTTTTATTGAATTTCATTTTGTCGAGATGACTGATTAAGTCATAGGTCATGCGATTGAACTCGCTCTAGGCCTCCTCTCTCTAGAAGCCAGAGGAAGCCAGTCACATGATTATTCTTCTGCTAATCAGCCTCCCACCATATACAGTAATGAGATGGAGAGGAGAGCTGTAACTTAAAAGGGGCCAAAGAGCTACAGCAGTATTTGCAATGCTGCCGGGGAGGTAGCTCAGCAGCAGAAGTGCCTGCCTGGCAAGCGCAAGGTCCTGAGTTTGATCCCAAGTACCGCAAAAGAAAAAAAAAAGCCATGCTGAGAATGGACTTTATAGGGATTACTATTGGAACAAATATATAAAATTGAGACAATCAGGAAAATTTTAACATAAATGGAAGTATTTGATAATATAAGGAATCATTGTTTAAAAATTTAGCATGGTAATGGTTTAGGAATAATATTTTAAAAGCATTTATATATTTTTAGAATAAACTTTGAAATATTTACAGATGTTGTGAAATGATGTTTCAAATTTGCTTCTAAATAATCAGGATAGAGTAGCAGGAACAGGTAGAATATATAAATATTAGGATGGACATGAATTGCTAATAATTATTTTATGAATTTAAATGAAAAGGGAAAGGAGATTTAGAAAAAGAACTAAGATCTCTTATGTACATATAACCACTCCCTACAACAAATGTAACTATTAGGAAATGCAAGCATGTATTAATTAGAAAAATGAAAAGAGAAAATAAAATTTACAGGGCCGGCCAAATAGCTCAGCAGATTAAAGCACGTGCAGCAGGCGCAGGGGCCGGGGCTTCAATCCCTAGGCCTGCTGGGCCGGCCCCGCCCCCATGGCACACTGAGATGACAGTTGAGACTGGGCATGGTGGCGCGTGCCTGTAATCCCAGCACTTGGGATGCCGTAAACAGGAGAATCACTGGGAGTCCGATCTAGTAGTGAGACCCTGAACACCCTGTAGACCCTTTCCTAAAATACAAAAATAAATAAATAAATAAAATAAAATTTATATTTATTTTTTTGTTTTATCTCATACTTTATTACCTTTTTTTAAAAAACCAAACATATACTTGACAGAGGGCGTGGCAATAATTAATATGACATTAGAAGCACTATACATTTACAAGAGCAGACTGACAGGCATTCCAAGCATAGTCTTAGCATTACACATTGCTATTCTCAGTGTGGTTGCTTAGTTCAGAGATATCAGCATATGTAACTAGTCAGGGTGAGAATATATTATTCCTGAAGAAAAAGAAACATGTGCTCTAGTTTTTCCTTTCCTTTCATTTGGGAAAGCGATTATAAATTTTAGATTTCTAAATGTCTTTTTAACATGTTAAAATCTTTCAGTGTTTAATTATATATTTGCCTTCTATTATGGCTGGAGGAAGAACCCACAGGAAGCTAATACGTAGAATAGGGGCAGGAAACTGTCATCTTCTGCTTTGATTCTTGTATTATCTTCCTAGTCATTAATTGTAAGGAAGGCTACCATACCTTAATTAATTGCCTTTACTATGGGAGGTTTTTCAGTTAATATCTGATTGTCAACTAGTATGTTGGAAAGAAGTTCCATCTTTATGGTAAGGGGAGAACAATCAAATGGTCTCTGGGTGAGCGCAGCAAGCTGAAGTGGAGAACGTGGGGTCTTATTAGCTATGGAGGCGACTCCAGAGAAGCTGGTCAACAAGACAAGCCTGGCCTTCAGCGGGATGATGAGTTGTAAGTGCGGAAAGCCAGTGTTGAGTCAATGTCCTCGTTTTCATGAAAGTCACTTTTCCTAGGTGGTGGTAGGGGGATTCGTAAATTAAAAATGAGATAATTTTAGAAAGCTATGAATACTATTAAAGAAGATGAAAATGCTGTGACCAGGAGTGGGCGATGGCAGTTACTGTACTAGGACGTCTCGGCCATGCCTGCTGGAGGGCCGTGGTGCCTGCTCCGGGGCTTGGATCCAGTTCCCTTTGTGAGCTCTTGCCTCCTAGGCTTTTCTTCACCGTCAATCCAGTGACATACATTCTATCTCCAACTGACATTTAACCTCATTGTCACTTGCATACATTTTGAGCAGAGTAATCATACAGCAACTGTTTTGCGTTGTGGGGTCGTAATATCTTTTTCATAGTTGATTTCTTTTCTAAGAAGGAAAGCTTGGTGTTGACAACCTTGACGCCACTCTGGAGAAGCTGGGAACGGACCGTCCTGGCGAGGACTTTGAAGGACGGTCGTACCATCAGCCAGGTAATCGTGCGCACGGAGCCGCTGCTCCCTCTTCCTCAGGGGTGCTTGGAGCGGTAGTTCATCGTGTCGTGCTCCTAGCGCCTTGATGTGTAGCCTCCCACAGACAGCTGGTACGTGTCTGAGGAGAATCCAGTCCAAAAGTGAGCAATTTTATTTTGTATGATATTTTAGAATAGTCCATGTTTCTTCAGTTAAGGTCAAAGAAACAAAGCTTGCTCAAAACTCTGGAGAAGAAAGACACACAATGTGTAAAACATGAATACAAATGTTTGTTCTTAAAGATGAAGTAGACTGAACTGCAAATAGACAGAGACAAAATGCTGAGTGGAAATAATTGCGGGTTAGCGATACCGGCCTGTGAACCTGCTTACCGGGGGTGGGCGTGCTCACGGTCAGTGCAGCGCCGCTGCAAGGGGCTTGCTCCCGCGCGAGTGGCTTGCTCCTGCGCAAGTGGCTTGCTCCCGCGCGAGTGGCTTGCTCCCGTGCAAGGGGCTTGCTCCCGCAGGCCGGTCCAGCAGCCTCGCTGGGTGCGTGGAGTGGAGCAAGTCCCGTGGTAAGAATCTGACGGCTACTTTTCCAATCGCATCTGAGCCTTGTGATTTCAAAGTTTGAAGTTTTCTGAGTTTTAATATCTTTATATGTTATTTTAAAAAGTTGTGATAACTTCACAAAAGTTTGAGAAATGGTATATGAAACCACAAATCTAACCAATGGCTCAGGAAACATTTATTAAATTTAATTGCTTTCCTTTGGTAAGAGAGCAGTGACCCGGAGAACAAATCTTTGGGAATACTTTTAAAATTTTTGCTCTAATGCTGTAAGTAGAGTTTAACACTTACAATGTTTAAAGAAAAGAGGGTACTGTTGTCAGAAAGCTCACTTTTCACTTTAGGAGGAATTGTAGAAATATTAGTATAATTAAAAGCATGGACCATTATTAATTTCCTATGCTTTGTTTCACAATATAATTCCATGTTATGTTTGTGAATGTCATTGTGGCCTTGATTTCTGTTTTGTTTTACAGACGACGGGAAAGTTCAGCTACCGAACGAAGCTATGGTGTTTGTGGGTAAGTATCTCTCCAACCTCCCAAAGCAAGAGGCCCCTCTCTTCCTGCTGTGCGGCTCAGAGCTGGGGAAGGGCTGCTACGGGCAGCTTTTTCTTCCTGTCTCCTTTTTCTGATTTTCTTAGCGCTCATGAAGAGAGTCTAGTGTGTGAACAGCTGCTTCCGTTAGAGTTGTTGTGGCAAGTGCTCCACTCTGATGCCTGGAGCCTCCTGTTCTAGCACTATTTTGTTCTACTCTTTGTTGAATAAGTCTTAAACATTTTCCTGGTTTTCCTAAGCTCTTAAAGAAAACTGTTGACTCCAATGATTTTCACAATATTCTAAGGAGTATGCCAATTAACTTGATAGATGACTCAGTTGGTGAATGCATGTTACTTGCTGTGTTTGTGGTAAGGCTATGTGGGATAAAAATTGTAATGTATTAATACTAGCAAACCATTCACTAATGAGTTCTTGCATAAAAATTAAACAGGGACCAGGGAGAGAGCTCAGTAGAATAAGTGCTTGCCTGACAAGTGCAAGGGCCTGAGTTCAATCCCTGGTTCTGCCAAAGGGAAAAAAAAAGAGTTAAACAATTTACAGTGTATACTTGAACTACTGCTAGGCCTTAAAATATATGAGCTAGGGAGCTAGTTCAGTTGTCTAAGCACCTGCCTGGCAAGTGCAATGGCCCGGGTTTGATCGCCGTGACCACATGCCAGACCCCAAGCCCCGGGCACACTGTGCTGGCCAAGAAAACCTGGTGTGGTGGTACACATCTGTAATCCCAGCACTGGGGAGGCTGAGACAGGAGGATCACTGCGAGTCAGAGCTGCATAGTGAGGCCCTGTACCAAATAAATAAATACATAAAAAGATTTAAAGTTTAAATATAGAAAAGAGCAAAATTACTGTGAGGGAGAACAAGGAGAAAGTTGGGGAGTACTCACAAATAGAACAAAATTAAGGTGATGTATGTGTAACATGCACGTGAGTATGTATATGTAACATGATCAAGTTTAGTGTACTACTAACTGACATGCACAAAACGGAGGCACTTTTATTTTTTTCTAAATGAATTCATTTCTCTCTCAGTCTTGAATCTTACTCTGCCTGTGATTTGGGTGTTGAGGGGTGAGGGGTGGACTCATTGGCCCATGCAAAGTAACTGAGTTTTTTCTGGTTTAACAGAAAAGCTATCATTTGGGTTGACTCACTTTTTAAAAAAAGTTATCAATGTTCCAGTATTCCGCCCATCTTCCTTCAGACAGGCAGGAAAACGTTGGGGTCCTCCTGGTAGTAGAGAAAGGCTGTGAGACTGGGTGTTGTTGTCCAGATTCTTAGTGGCCTCTTTAGTAACTTGTCATAATTGAGAAATTATGCATTTCTCAGAACTATGAATTCTGAGAAATTATGAAAATCCCCGGGAGCCCTCAGGACACTCCTGCGGAAGGCCACGCCTGCGGGGCTCCTGTCTGTTTCTCAGGAAAGTCAGTCTGTGGTCGTTAGTCTAGCTCAGCACACACACTTACTGGGGTTGAGGTCCTGTGAGTGGCATCAGGGGTACTCGGAGTCCCCGTCCCGTGTATCTGCCCTGAAGCCTCCTCTAGAGCCGCGCTGCTCCTTCTGCTGCTGGTCTGCAGAAGACTCAGCGCCTTCATCCTAAAGTGACTGCGCTGACACGCGTACAATAATGGAGTGTCCACATCACACAAACTCCAAAGGAGAATGAGGGCAGCCTGCTTCCATCCCTGCCTCTGCCGTGTGTACCACGCCGCAACACAGATTCTGCACAGCAGTGGCGTGTGGTGGTTGGGCCTATGTGAGATGATAACATCACAGAAACGCAGGAGGCGCCATGCACGACCTTCCTCTCCGGTTGCAGCTTTGTCCCCGCCATGTGCACACAAGGGCTGGTCAAAAAATACACACTGCTAGTATTTCCCCTCAGAAACACTGCCCTCGCCCTGTCGTTACTGCCACTTCCTGAAGGAGTCTGGAAGTGCCCTTTCCTGAGTAAATTTCAAAGTGGCGAGAAAAATAGACATTTTGAAAGTGGGAAAGAAAGGGGAAGAAAGGGATGGAGAGACGGCAAGTGAAAGGATAAGCAAGGGAAGTAGAACGAATTAAGATGTGTCGTTCAGAATCAAGGAGTGCAAACAGGCATGAATAATTTTTTCATTAAAAAAGAACGAATGCATAAACTAAAAATAAATGATGACGGCGTATGGTGAACGCTGCGCCTAGAGCTGTCCCAGAACAGGCAGGCTCATAGCAACGTGAGGCGGGGCCTGCCCACCGCAGTCGCGGGGCCTGGCGCTGTGTGACTTCCAGGTCTTCCCAGAGTTGAAATGACGGTGAGAAGTAAATGACCTAAACCCATTCAGGAAACGGAGGCGGCCGTGAGAGCAGAGCTAAAGACACAGAAGAGGACTTCCAGAGCGGGCCAGAGCCCTGGACGAGAGCGGTCGGCCTCCTCCTGTGGGAGGCTACCTGATGGCCTTGTTTCTTTTGCTGTCATAAATATTTTTAAGATTTGTTCTTTTTTAAAAAATTAATTTTATTGAGAAAGAAATAACAATGAGACAGTTTCAAAACAGGTCAGTAGGACAGCTACAATAATTAATTCTTTGCATATTGTCTTCATAGTAGTTATTCACAGTACAAGATGCAGACATGAAATCTTGTCTAAACACTATTAGTACAAATCTTTCTTCTCATTGAACTAAGAGAAAGTAGCTGGATATCTAACCTAATTTGTATATACAGATGTGTACATTTTTTTCACTACAAAATGGTCCTTCGTTTATAGCCCCCTTTTTTGTTTAGTTTTGTCAGAGATGGGTATTCCATTGCCATTCAAATATTATAGGTGTGTGAATTCAGCAGAATAATCCAATATAGTCCAGTAGACCACAATAGTAGTGGGTGATCCGCAGGACTGGCAATGTCAGAAGCTGTTGGCTTGAGCCATTTACAGCTAAGAAACGTCGAGAAGCATTTTTTATTTTTGGCTGGCTCAGGCTGCCTTAAGGGCAGGTCTGGTCAGGCACGTGAAGCTGCGGATTGAACTGCAGTATCCTGTGCCTGACTGCATTTGCATAAGCAGGCACTTAAACAACTGAGCTAACCCGCAGTCCCCCATATTTCTAAAATTTGAGCCCCAGTTCTTTTTCAGTCACACATACTTGGTGTTTTACTTCTACTTTAGCTCCGCTCAAGGTTTGCCTTGGAGCTGGGTATAGCACTGCAAACAGCAGGCAGTAAGAACAGTTGAAGCTCCTCTTTTTAATAGAAAGACAAAGGAGACATAGACGAAGGATGACAGAAGGATAGATAGATTCCTGTATTTATTTTCCAGGTTATACTTTCTTAGCACATAAAATGGACTTCTGGGGGCTGGGGAGGTGGCTCAGTGGAGTAAGTGCTTCCCTGGCAAGCGCAAGGGCCTGNCTGCAAAAAAAAAAAAAAAAGGACTTCTGCTTTCCTCTTATAAAAGGTTTTAGAAGGAAGAGAGAGAGTTTCCTGTGTTGAACTGTGGTCTCTTATCCCTCTAGTTTACCATACTTTGAGATTTTCTTTGTAGATTAGAAAAATTTTTTTTGATCTGAGATAATATAAATTCTCCAGCTAAACAGGGAAAGGCTTCCTAGAAGAAAGGATATGTGAAAAAGAAATGAAGGGTAAACATTTGTGACCTCCCTTTCATATTTTTATGGGGATGGATAACCCTGAGCTGTAAGGCAAACAACTACACTGTTTATGACATTTAAGCTGCTGTACAACTAGGTTACGTGGCAGTCACTGTAATCTTAGCATTCGAGTCAGCTCCAGGAAAAAGATAATAAATCTGAGCCCAGCTTGAGCAATTTAGTGACTTAATGAGACTGCCACAAAATAAAAGTAGTGGCTGGGGTTGTAGCTCAGTGAGAAAGCCCTAGGCTCGTTCTCTTATGGAACTAACTAAATAAACAAATACCCCCAAAGTACTTAGGAATCCCCTCCTCTTTGTGAGCTTGGTCTTGACTTATGTTTAGCTAATAGTAAGGGATGTCAGAATGAAATCTCCTCTGGGTTGAAACCTTAAAATAAATGATGAATCAGCAAAGAATTCTTTTTTTTTTTTTTTTTTTTTTTGGCTCTGAATGCCTTCAGGGCAGGTTTGGCTGGCTTGAGTTGTGGGGAT
>NDGN011555511.1:2652-23815 GCA_002564285.1 Tympanoctomys barrerae | reverse complement strand
CATGGCTTTGCTTCCTGTATTTCGTCTTCATACTTTTCTACTGGATGGTTAAGACGAAGGTAAGTTTAATCATTTTTGCATCGTGTGTTTTTATCTACACCTAGGTATGCAAAGCCAAGAATGTCCACTTGAGTGCTCTCTTCCTGATTCTATTACAAATATAAAATGGATGCAGCCAGTTGCTTGAAGCTAATTTATTTCAATGCTATTAATGTCTTCTAGAGGACTTATTTTTGTTAAAGATCTGTTTATTTGTTTGTTTGTTTGTTTGTTTGGTACAGGGCCTCACTACACAGATCAGACTCAGAGTGAGATGCCTGTCAGCCTCCCCAGCACTGTGATTAGAGCCGTGTGCCACTACTCTGGGTTTCAGAGGCCAGCATAGAGCAGGGCCAGCACAGGATGTGTAGTGGGGATTGAACTTGTGTTCTTCCTCTTGCCAGTGAGGCACTTAGGCGGTTGAGGTAGCTCCCTGGCCCAAGACCTAGTTATTGCTCTTTGGATTTTTGTATATATTTACCCTTAATATAAATAGTCACATTTAATAATATAGTTCTTTGAGTGTTTATAAAACTGTAGTTATACAGAAGAAAAGAAATTATGAGTCTATTTCATCTTTTCTTGCAAGACTAGAATAAAATTTTATTTCCAATGAATTTCCCAATGATATTTTGCTTATAATAAAACAAAAAAGTAGTGTTCTATTGGGAACTTATATGTGCTTCTTTGAACATGACACATTTTGATGCCTACTTGCTGTCTTTTGAAAATACATGTAAATATGTTTTAAATTTAAGACAATGGTAAATATTATGTTTAACCATTTTTAAATATTGGTTCATAAGCATGCTTCCATACTCTTAGTATTTAAAATTTCTGAGTGGAGTGTCTCTTTTGTTTGTGAGAATGGAAACTATTTCATCCTGGTTTTCAACATAGGAGCTGCTTTTCATGTCTCTGAGTCAATAAATTTAGTCTGCTTTGATAATATTGTAGCTGTAACATTATGATTTATAGTCACTGCAAATAAAAAGGAATTAATAAAAGAAACATCTGCATATTTGTGCAAATATCACCCTCTCTCCCATTTAAGTTTATTTGATGGCAGTAACATATAATATTCTATTTGCTTATTCCCCCATAAATATGTAAATAGGCAAAGAGATTTGAAAAAAAATATTCTATCACGCAAGTGGTTGAATAGGCCTAATCAATATTAATTTCACAGTTTCCTCATAATTCTATATGCTTAGCTTTTCAAAACTCTGTCTTTTAAATATCCTATTTTTCTTAATTTGAAGTTAATCAACTAAAATAGGTTCATCCCTTTCATGTCATCAGTATTACAGTGACTGTCTGGGAGCCTGGGTTCTAATGAGGCAGCCATTCCAAACACGTACAGACAAAGCAGTGGTTTCCCTGGCAACGAGAGCCATGAAAAAGCTCTTAGAATAGTTATTCCCACCCTCACACATGAGTCCTTTTCATTTCAGCAAAGCATCCTGTCAGAACGCATTCATCAATGTAATTTACCAACAAAGTTTGAGTAATGAAATCTCCCTCTTCACAAGAATGTAAAAATAAAAATATATATATATAACAACAGTACAACATCCAACATACAATCAGGTCTGCTGAAATTGTGGTTGTGTCACCAGGTGTTGCTTAGAAGGAAGCTTCCTAAATTTGAAGATATCTGAATGCAGTTAACATCACCTAGAAATGAGATTAATTATTATTTCATTTTTATTCAAGGAAGCAGAAAGCAAATGCATCAGGAGGGAGATGTGCATTTGATAAATAGCCCTAAAATTATTCTTTATAATCCACAGCACATTTACTAAATAGTATATGTTCAAAAAAATTTAAATCATTATATATTAATTTATTGAAGTACATATAAATTCATAAGAGGCTTCACAAGCAGTAAATTTCTGTATCTGATATTTAGCAAGAAATAAAATTCAGAAAATGTTATACCTTTTTAGTTGATGGAATTAACTAAAAGATTTTAGCATGAGATACCTGAACCTGTTTCCTACTGATGTGTGCAACAAAAATAGGAGACAAAACGGGCGACATCTTGGGCTATGTTGCTTTTCAAACAAGGGGGAGAAACATTTGGAAATAAAAGGGGCTCAGTCGAAAGAATGGTTCATAAATAAAACAATTGCAACCTTTTATTTGGCCTTCTTATTGAAAATCAAATTCCTTGAGTTTAATATACAGCCACCAAATGTAATAGAAAAGAACAATAACACACGTTCAGCCTTCCTCAGAATGTTGGCACCAAGTGTTGCAGAGATTACAGTTCTAGTGGTTTACCCTGTTCTCTTCTTTGCACATATTATCTATAGCCAGCCAGCATCCTACAGTTAAAACAAGAGAAAGAAAACATTTTGCCCCTGGCAATTCCTTTAAAATAGTATCAAAATTGTTTCTACGATTATGTTTTAATGTTGTAAAAATCTACTTGCCTTCATTTTGACCCATGACATATTTAGTTTTGTGGTGGTATTACTAACAAACACACAGGAGGTCAAATTACTAACAAACACACAGGCATACACACAGGCATGCACATGCACACATGCATACACACACACACACACACAGGCACACACACATGCACACACACAGGCATTGCTTTTTTTAGAAGGAGGAAAACAAGAAACAAAGTTTGCATCCATAGAAAGAGTAGGACATTCACACTTTTTCACCTGAAGATTGAAAAGGAAACTCATTTCAGTTTGTAACCTTGCACGGATTGCTTCAGACAGAAAATGAATCAAGTCTCCTCTTGGATTATGGGGATAGTATTTCTTCCTTCCCTAGAGAAATAATTTTTTGCTTACAGTTGTGTCATGCAAACACAAACACTGTCTTCTCCAGAATGGCTTTGAAAAATAGATCCTCATTTTATTGTTTTTGACAATAATAAAATCACAAATTTCATTAAGAAGCACAAAGAATATGGAATGAATTATCAGTGTGAAAGAAGTGACAATGTCATACACAAGAATGGGAATTTGCTGAATATTTTCTGATTTATAATATTTGCATAGTGTGTTCAAGCTTAAGGAAAAACGGCATTGGTGCTAAAATCTCAACATTTGTGTGTTTCTTTCTCCTTTTCAACATAAGAAACGTCCAAAATGTCCAAATTGATGAATATAGAGGATTATTTGAAAACATTAAATCGTATATGAATCTATTCAACCTGTAATTTACATTAGTTGCCCAAGCCATGAGACAAACCTAAACTCAAGTGTAAATTTATTTGTTATTACTGTTGGTTTTGTAAAATGATATTCACAAGTTTACACTTAAAGTATTTATAACTCAGGTAATTCATGAAATAAAAAACATAATAAATAGTTTTGTACAATTAAACCTACAACACAAAACCTAGGCTGAAAATTACTAACAAAACGCCCATTACAGTTTTACTAGACCACGTATTCTGTTCACAGTTAAGAAATACAATTCAAATAAAAATCACATGTGCTTTTCTTCCATCTACAACATAAAGTTGATCTTCCATGTCATGTTTCTTAAAGCAACTCTAAAATAAGTTTCTTCCACACCCTCTAAATTATTTTCTGTCCCTAATGGCTTGTTGTATTGTTCTCCACTAGAAATGACTGAAAAAGCCCTATGCACTTAATCCAATTAGAGAATTTTGGAGAAACTGTGGTTACATAGTTCTCATTAACTGACTAAAAATCTATACTATCTCTAGAGGTACAGAAGATAAAAAAAAAGATGGTTCCTTTTAAAGCTCCAGAAATGAATGTAAGTGTTCATATTCTGGTACATTAACAGTTTGTTCCAGTACATTGATATTTTATGTGGAAGCCCTACTCTGCAATTAATATGCCTCATGCAAATTGAAAAACCCATAATCCATCCTTCTCTGTTGGAATGTAAGAGTATATTATTATTGAGAAGCTACAGGATACCAGAGCCATTTTTTAAACTTGAGTGCTCATTACCTTAAATCTGCATATAAAACAGTTTTGCATTCAGATGAGGTAATACATAACAGAATATATTGTGGTGCATATAAAAAAATGCTCCAAATAAAAACGACCTGTGGGCTTCCTTTGTAGAAGAAATTTATGCAGTTCCAGGCATTAGGGATTAATGATAGCTAACAGGAAAAAAGGAGAAATGAGCATTAAAATACTGTGCCTAACTTTCCTAACTACCCCAAGGCTACAGGATAAACTGAATTGTCCAAACCTCCTGAAAGGCAAGGAGTAGGTATTTATTATTAAACAAATACAATATTTTGGGACCTCATCTGATTCTGTCTCAGTAGAATTTAGATTATTTTCTATACTTTTAAAGGAGAAGAGAAAGCCTTAGTGGAGTAAGAGAAGACAGAAAAATGAAAGCAATCCTTTGTTTATTACATTCCAGATAATCTCTTTCCTTAGGTTCTTATTTTGAAAATTTTGCAAACAGTTGTTCACAGGACATATGAGTCTATTATCTCCTGCAGTGATTGAAAAAATCCAAGACGTTGAGGAAAGTTTATCGTCGCTATTTTAAAGGGAAGGTTAACTACAAACCAATAATAAAAGTGATTCAAATAGAATTTGTTATCAAGAATCAGAAGGTTGTAGGGATATATGTTTATTCTCTTTATTGATCTCTTCTGGACATATCCTATCACTACTACCTGTGGCCTGTTCTCTGTTAATACTCTGTCATTTACTTGCACACGACTCATTTCTGCCAAACCAGTCACTGAGGACATTTGTTTCTTCCTACCAGCAGTATCACGTGCAATAGTTTTATCCCATTTATCAAACAATGTTTCTTGGGGGTGGGGGGAAACAAGTTGTTGTAAGGCCTGTATTATTCAAACAGAAGTAATCACATGGATTCCCATGATTCCATGCTATGCCTTTAATTATAAAAATAGTTTTATACTTACCTGTTATAAAAAACAAACATTATTTTCTGTATCGCAGTGAAAAGAATCCTGAATATTAAGACACTTGAACATCTACAGTCCTCATGATTACTTGCCATAGTTTTTAACTGCTGCTATTTCCGGACAGCATATTATGACCAAATACCAGGTAAAATCTCAAAGATTATCATGGAAAGGAGACGTCTCAAAATGAATGACAAAGCAAATACTTTTATTCTAGACAGAAATTCAGAGCCATAAAGATCATAAATGTGATCAAGATCACGTGCACTTTAGCTGCATAATTGTTTTTCTTTCTCATTACAATGCATTTTAAGAATTCTGAAGGGATATTAATTTCACATAAAACTCAACATGTAGAGATTTTCTTTCTTGTGATTATTTCCTCAATGGTAGAGTCTACTAAATATTCATACAATATTTACATTGTGTCAGTATTATAATGATTCAGAGGCAATTTAAATTACATAGGATATGGGCTGTTGAGACAGCTCAGTATTTAAAGCGCCTGCTTAGACAAGCTTAGGCAAGACTAGGGACCGCATTTCAATCCCTGGCACCACATGTCAAGCCAGCCCTGCTCCCAGGGCAGGCTGAGATGGCCCAAAATAAATAAATAAATCAGGAGGATGTACACAGGTGATATGCAAACGTTATACTTTTTGTATAAGGGACTTGAGCTGAAAGTTTGGTGAAGTTTGGTGCACGTGAGGGTTTTAGAACCAAACCCCCATAAATGCTGAGGCATTCCATCGAGAATGAGGCGATCCTCTTTGTTGTATGAGAACAAGAGAATGAGAAATGTTTTAAAATTACACAAGAAGAGTTTACCTTAAGACATTATGCGGGTCATTTTGACTTTAAGAGTGGTTAGGCTTTGTGATACATAAATGTGCGATCTTTAGGAGCCACTTTGAATATATTCTATACCTAAGTAATTTTGTTTTTCTGTTGTATACAGTCAGAAGCACCTGAAATGAAAGTCCGTTTAAATGTGATTTCTTAGACTCAATCCCAGCACTAAAATTATTGCTGAAAAAAACTGAAGAGAGTGTATCTCACATGGTAAGTTATACCATACTCATTCTTCCCAGCTTATTTGACAAAATCAAGTATTTGTCTTTCTGTGCTTACTGCTACGAGTAATGTTGATATGCATTATTGGAGAATAAATTCTTTGTGTGATTTATGCTTTTAGATTAGTTTAATGCATTGAACATGTGGAATAGTAATTGTCCTATGTTTGATCATTAGTTAAGAATGGGTATGCTTCTCTAAATAACTATGACAAGTTATAATATATTTTTGAATCTCTTTCATATCTGTAATATAGTTTTATATGCTGTGTGAAAATATTTCTACCTTTGATCTTGAGATAATACAAAAAAGTACAATGGTAAATCATATTCAATCAGTGATTTGTTAACAGTTTAGAGGACATAGAAGACTGGCATCTCAAGGCTCCAGGAAAAATATAGAGATAGAAGTGTTGGGTATATCCTTACTGATTGTGATCAGCCATGACCTATCACTTTCACAAAAAGGAAAGAGGATTATTCATGGTCATACAATTTCTCAGTGTTATATTTGAATAAGCACATAATATTCATGATATATTTGAGGAAGCTTTGCATAGATCACCATAACTTCCATTTGTTTTATATGAATAATAGACAGTCAAGTATGTCCTGCTGAAACCTTCTCCTAGATAAAGACAAAAACCACACCATTAACCTCTTTGCCAGGATATCTGAAATTAGTCTGTATGTTAACATATTGAATCATCTAAGGCTGACATTCAAAGAGAGCTTAGCAATAGAAGCATTTTCACATGTGTATGAAAGCCGCAAATCCAAGATCAAGATGTTAGTACATTTACATTCGCCGAGGACAGTCATGGTGAACCTATGGCCCATGTATTACAGTGGTCTGTTTGTATCACTGAGAGCTGTAGAAGGTTCTCCATCATTGTCTGAAGACGTCTTTCCCGAGCTGGTGCATTTCCAGCTTCTCGATGTATCTTCTCGGCGCATGTACGTCACTGGTGTCTCTTTCTCTTGCATGGAGCTCATGGCCATAGTTATGAACTCACTGAACTTAAATACCACTATTAATGTCATATTCCAAAATATGATGACCGAGGATGTTAAAACTTCAGCATAAGGATTTGGGTCCAGGTCATATAATTTAGTTCAGAAAAGCATGAAGATGACTTTGGACTTCCGGGGCCTCACTCAATTCAATAGAGTCAGGGTAGAAAAGGGGTACTTTTTAATTTTTTAAAAAGTATCTCAGAAAAAAATTTTATATTTTTATTGGAAATTTTATTTTTATTTTTATCTATTATGAATGAGAGGATACACATCAAGATGGCCAACAAGCTGTAGCACAAAGTGGCTTGAAAAGAACAACTCAGAAGTGATGAGTTTGGAGCAGAGACAAGATAAAGCCATCAGAAAGGCTGGCTTAGAGAATAAAAAGACTTTGCTTCCAAGGAATTCTGAGGTGATGTTGTACACTTCACTCATACGCTTAAACTTAAGTGCAGGAAAAATATGAAATTCACTTGAGCACTATGAACTATCTCTTTCTCTAAAAACAAATACCATGCTTATCCATAAATCTTCTGTCATAAAATTATAATTATTTCAATATGGCCTTGGATCTAGCAATATTTCTAAAGAAATATGGAAATCTTATGGATATAGGTTAACACAGTAACCCTTTCTTACTAATACACTGTGTCCTAGTCTTCACTTTTACATTTAAAATAAATACATTTATTACATATTTAAAATTTAGGGTAAAATGATATATTGGTCCTCATTCCATCTCTTTTTAAAATACATTAGAAAATCAATTTAAAGGATGAAAGATTTATTTTGACTTGAGGATTCAGAGGACTAAGTCCATGGTCACTTGGGTCCATTGTTTTTCTGACCCTGTGGGTAGGCAGGACAATGGGATAGGGAGGTGGTGGTGCAGAAAAGTTTTTAACCTCTTAATGACCAGTAAGCACTGAGGGAGGAAGAGAGAGAGGGAGCTTAAGACAGAGAGACACATGCGATACAGAGAGAGGGAGACAGAGATATGCAGAAGAAAAGAGCATTTAACACGAAATATTTTTATTAGGGGTATTTATCACTTGCCCAGCTAAACCATCTTCCAAAATTTCTATCATCTCTAAATGCCTACTACTCTTGAATCTATAACTGGGTAATCTATCCATGACATTGAGTCCTGATGATCTAACAACATTTAAAGGCCTGTGTCTGAATATAGCTTTATGGAGGACAATTACTTGATCATGAAGGCACTGGGGAACATGTATAGTCCAAGCATAACAGAAGATTGCTAACTAGGACCCAGAAACACAGAAAGTAGGGCCACAAAACTAATAAACACAGATGAAGGAAAAAGAAAATGAATCAGGAATAAATATGAAGCGGGGCATACAATGAATGCCCTCAAAAGATTTCTCAAGAAATCAGTGTGTCCTAAATACTTCTGGTTTTGCCAATCACGTATATTTTAAATTTTGAAGTAGGAGACCTATTTCACTCAGATACTGACTCTATTCATAGGTAGTCTCTGTGACTTAAGAGAATCTGTCCTCATTTCAGAGCTTCACACTGGACCATTAATGACTCTAAAACAATCCTGATAACGCTTTGTTGCCCATGTTTTTTTCACAAAAAGTAGATATACATTAGTAGGCCCAAGAGTTTCTTCAGTAGTTATCCAGGAATCTAAACACAGCTCCAACAGTTTTACCCTTATAGAAGGGAGAAGTGTTTATTTATAAAGGAAAAACAGTCCTCCCATTTTATTGATCAGATTTGAATATAAAATAGTGTAATAGTGTCCATCATTCCCAGCATTCATTGCACATGGCAAGAAGTACCAGACGTACCTGGAAGCTCATTGGTGCACTGCAATAGAACAAGACAGAACACGATGCCTTGATAGAACCTCTAAACAACTAATCATCTGGAGCCAAAAAGATTTCTACCTATTCTCTTCTTGATATAGGGTTTCTTCAATACTGAGGTAGACTTGTTTTAACTGCAGCTAAAAGGAATGGGTTTCTGTTAAAATAACATAGCCTAATTGTAAATGAATAGGACCAATGGAGAAGAGCAATAAATGCTTAAGTATGAGCAGAAGATAATGTGCATAGATCCCTTAATTTTTCAGAGAAACTATTTTATCTTTCAGTCAAAAGTTTGCAAGTCTAACGATGATTTTAGTCTATGTCTCAGACTTGAAGCTTCTGTCAGTTTATGTTGCTTCTTAACATTTTGTCAACAGCCAAACACAAGAAAAATGGTATGAGTTTTCCTACCAAAACAAAAATTGCACTTGTAAATCATACCTGTTTTCTAATTGACACTTGATTTGATACCACATATTTCATGTTATTTCTTAGTCCTTTTTCTCTGTCATGCTCATTTAGCTACTTAAAAGATAAATAATATAGTCAAAAAACTAAAGAAAAGTAACTGTCATCTTTTGGAAAAATGAGATCAGGCAATCCTAACTTCCCACTGCCTAAAGACTGGTGGGGTCAGGGAGATAGCTCAGTGGCATAAGCACCTGCCTGGAGAGTACAAGGTCCTTAATTTGATCCCTAGAACAACAGTAACAACAACAAAACAAAAGAATATTGGTGGTAATTTATTTAGAAAATTAAGCCACAGTGTTTGTAGAAGAAAATAAGAGTCCTTTGTGTACAACATCATAATGTACAAAGTCTGTGACTGGAGGCCCAGAAAATATAAACTGATAGACAGATATACATATGCATACTAAAAATAAAACTTACATAAAAGAGAATATTAAAGTGGAAAAAATAAATGATTGGTTGAGAAATAATCAATTTGAGTATTTGAGCATAATCAAATGCTTGTACAGAACAATTTCTTTAATATACTAAATTGTAAATAGAGGAGATAGTGTGTCCAAGAAAAGGCAAGGGATTGGGAAAAATACTATCAAGATATATCACATACAGATACCAATTATATATTAAGAATGTGTTCATTATGTACATCTAAAATATAAAAATAAATTTGATTTTAAAAATGCAAAATATAGGGCTGGGGAGATAGCTCAGTGGTCTAAGTGCCTACCTGGCAAGTGCAAGGACCTGAGTCTGATCTCCAGTACTGTGTGCTGTGCTGGCTTTGGGTCCTCAGCCACGCCATGCCAGTCCCGAAACCAGATGTGGTGGTGCATGCATATAATCCCTGCACGGGGGAGGTTGAGACAGGAGACTCACTATAAATGCAAACTACGTAGCGAGAACAAGTGTTCATAGAAAAGTATGAATAAAAGATCTCACAGTCTGAAACAAAAATGAGTCTGCATCCTAAAGTTATATAGAACAGTAAGTTGAAATGACTTTTAAATACATGAGGGGATTTTCAAGTTCATTGTTAATAAGGAAAGTGCAATTAACCTAGGCTAATATTCTTTCACTCATCAAAAGGCCATATCATCTGATAATACAAGTTTCTGCACACATAGAGGCAAGTCCTCCAAAAAGGGCACCTTCTTGGTTTAGTATAATGGGGTCCACATCTCTTTACGTAACTTGCAGTATCTGTCAAAATGCAAAACTTCATAGGTGCATTTGCACTGCATTACACTGTTGTTGAGTGATCCTAAAGAATCACTGGAACATTAAAGGACTTGCATATAACTATAATCGTTGCAAACACTTTAACAAAATTTTGGTTAAAAACAAAACCATAAAGGCTGTGTTATAAATGACGCATTCTTTTGGTGAAATATTCTATAGCTCTAAAAGGTAATGAGAATTTTCTGCATGCATGAATGTGGAAAACTACAAGATATATGATTAATGAATAAAGCAATGTGCAGAAATAACACATACTATGCTTGCAAAATAAAATAATACAATATTTTAAGTTGCATTTCATATATACTTGAAAATTAAAGTGCCAGGAACAACACTTGCAATGAGGGGTGGAACCTGGGCAGTAATGGAATAAAGACTGGAAATATTCTATAATTTTGTATGATATAAGTATATCACCTACTCATTTATATTTTAATTTTTTAAAAATATTTTGTGTATTTATTTATTTGGTTCAGGGTCTCACTATGCAGCTCAGACTTATAGTGATCCTCCTATCTCAGTCCCCCAGTGCTGGGACTGCAGGCACATGCCACCACACCCGGTTCCAGTGCCTGGCACAGCAGCATCAACATGCAGCACCAGGAATGGAACCCAGATCCTTGCGCTTGCCTGGTAGGGAAGAGCTGAAACCCCTGAGCTACCTCTTCAGCCCTGTATTCCCTATTTAAAAACTAAAACATTATTAATTCTCCCTTATGAATTTTGTGATGTAGCCAAACTCTTTATCCAAATATTTTTAGCTCTTCATATTTTTCCATAGTATTTCTTCTCTCTTATGCTGAGCTCTTTTTATCTTGACTGTTCAGTAATTCAGATACACCTAATATTTTCTGCTTTTGCAGCATTGCATAAATATTTTTCTTTTAATGTATTCTTCTGCTATCTATCATCACCTTTAAAGACACTAGATATGTTTAACAGCCCATCTCAAATGCCAATTCTTTTAAAGAGCCTTCCCAATCACTGAAGTATAAGTGTTTTGGTCTTATCAAAATCCCAAGTGTACTTGTACCCACTTCGACACATAACATATTCTTCTTAAAGTAGAGCTGCATTTCCATTTCTGTTTTAGAAGATCCTTAAGAGAAAGGAGGACTTCTATACATTTTTTTCAAGTATTATGTATAGTACATTATGCCAAAACTCACCCTTTCTCAAAAATGTTAACTTAATAAATAAAAAAGACTTAAAATGAAAGGATAAGTCATTCTAGTTTTATGCATCAAGAAAAAAGTACAATATCAACAGTAACTGTATCAAAGGATTCAATTGACGGTTCAATAGAAAATGGAACAATCTCACTTTCAATAGAATTTTTGGGAAACTCTAGATTAAATTTATTAAGGAAAATAAAGGAAAAATAAAAGATTCTAATGCCATCAATTCTAAAATTGTTGAAATATAGAGTCCCAATGATTCCTTTAAGCAAGGTTTTATTTTTCAGGAGGCTGCTTTTTAGGGTAACACATGACCTTACCACGCACACCATCTTGAGTCTTGTCTTTTCTGCTTGAGAATCTGGCAATCACTTCCTCTAAGAAAGTGGTCTTGATATGCTCCTTCAGATTGATGTCTATGCTCTAGCCAAGTATTTCCTGGTATAGTTTGAAATAAAATACATTACAGTATATTACAAGATGTTTTGATTTTGTAATAAACAGAAATTCATTATATAAGAAAGTATTCTGGTTCCTTGGGACTATGCAGTGGAGTTTTTACACCAAAAATGTAATATTAGTTGCTTTATTTTTCACTAATGATTTGTGAAGGTGAGAGAGAGAGAGAGAGACAGAGAGAGAGAGAGAGAGAGAGAGAGAGAGCTACCAATATGTCAAACATAGTAAAGAATAGAACTGAATAAAAGAGAACATGGAAGTTCTTTCTACAAGAATACTTCTTTAAGGGCAGGGGAGATAGCTCAATAGAATAAGCACTTGCCTGACAAAGTGCAAGGGCCTGAGTTCAATTCCTGGTTCTGAAAAAAAAAAAAGAGTGGAGATCAAAGAGAATAGTTACAAAATACAATTTTATATAATCTTCATTTTGTTTCTTAATCCATATGATTACAGAGATGATAGTTGCTTGTTAAAATTACAACCAGTTTTGCACTCAGGATGAGAACATGTTTTATGATGTACATATATACTAACTTTCAACAAAATTCTATTAAATTAAGATTTTCTGTTTGATTGCATTATTACTGAATGCACATTTTAATATTTTTCTACAGTGGCAAGAAAGTTATGAGAGGTATTCCACTGAAAATTCAGATATTACTAGATGCTGGCATTTTTCCCTGATAGAAAAAATCCTTGAATATCAAATTTGATGACCCCATACATAATAGAAATTAAAAATATAGCTTCCATACTATTAGTGTGTTGGCTTCTAATAGTGTGTTGATTAAGCAATCACAATATGTTTGGCAATTATGGTAAAACACAATATTTATAATGATTTTATCTACTTTATTGAGATTTTTTTATATTTAGATCCTAAAATACGCAAATACAGTAGGCATATAGACAACATCTCATGTGCATATCTTTACTAGTCTTTACTAATATTTCTAAGCCAAATATTAAATTTCTAATTTTCACCAAGAATTCTATAACAAATTTTAATTTACCCACTATTTAGTCTTTCATTTTTCTGGCCTATTTCTTATTCATTCAACATATACTTTGATATATTGTTTTATTGCAGCTAGACATGTCCATTTTCTTTTTTGCTTATAAATTATTATGTAAGTAGAAAACACTTTCAGAAACGTTATCTTCTGTCTTGAACTTAAACTATGAGGTCTAAAAGAATTGAGGTCATGGTACAAATGAATTTATTTTGTGGAAAACTAAAATCCATATAGACAAAATGAATGAGCTTATTTAGGATTGGTATTGAATATGAGGTATTTTCCACATTAAAAAAAGTCAGAATGTACCAAGGTAAGCTCATCTTCTCCCAAATTTATCAATTACTTACAAATGGATCTTCTTATTTGCTTGGTAGAAAGGGAGATAGACTATATATATATATATATATATATATATATATATATATATATATGAAAGTACACATTGTATTCAAACTTACATTTTCTTTTCTACACTAATTTTAGAGCGTGTGTCATAGATTTTCTTTCTAACCAGAAAACTGGCTGCACAGTGAACATTGCTGAAAGTGGTGAATTAACATTTCTCTGGCCTGAAACTGCCCTGTGTATGGGAAAATCCATTCAATGTCACAGATTAGAAAGTTCTCCCACTTCTTATGGCTGAACATCAAGATTACAAGGGTAGACGCTTTGTGATTCTCAGCAGAGAAATAAGCAAGCCGATTGAAAGGGGAGCACAAGGCTTCAAGAAGTTCGCGTGCTCTTATATGTGATCAAATGCTTGCTACAATGTACCAGAGCTTGACTCCTTCTGAGTCTTTAATATATACTTTTTACTTTAAAGAAAGAAACACTTACTATTGACTGGGGCACATGTCGGGAAAAAAAAAAGGAAAAAAGAAAAGAAAATTGAATGAACAGGTGCATTTCAATTGTGGCCAACAGAGCAGCTCATAGTTTATTGTCATTCTAGCGCTGTGGTCCCCAGAGGCTTACACAGGCACACCTCGAGCTGACCTCTTACAATCTTTCTGTCGGCATTTTGAAAGCTACTGATTATGTGAGTAACATTTTCAATAGAGTTCAGGTAGGCCTCTAGGTCCAGTGGGCCCTCTTGCTCCAGATTTCCCTACTTCTGTGGCTTTTCAGTGTGGGTTCACATGTCATGACCTTTGCGTGGCAAACTACAGTAAGAAAGTTGCTGTGCTGAGAGAAAAGAGACAAAGAACTAATCTTACTTGAGTGTTGCTGTTTTGTTTATATTACAAATCTAGAACAAACTGAAAGGAACAGGATATTACAAAGGAAAGCCCTCTTTTACTAGCAAAGACATTCTGACTTTCAAATTGATAGTTTAATTCATTCTCTGTCAATAGCACTCTCTCGTCGTTGAAGGACTGACATGACTATAGGTACCCATAATGTCCCCAGCCCTTGCATTGTGCCTTTGGGGGGATTTTGCTATCATTTATTCTTGTATGAACCTGAGAAAATCAAAGCACACAGGAAACTAGGACCAGGTAGTGTTTGTCTAACTAAAAATCTGGGTAAAGATCTTCGCTACAGATTCTTACTGATTCCCTTTTTACAGATCCTTACTGTGATTGCTACTAATCCACCACAGAATATCAACAGAGACCTGTTCTGGCTGCACTGAGTGTGTACAGCAGCCAAATGCCAAAGATGAATGAAAGAAAACCCTTTTGTTCCTGTCCGTCCAGGGCAAAGTACCCTGATAAGCAATGCTGTAATGAATGGTCCTCCACTCCCCAAGATTTCACCCAGGGACAGTGACTGAGGTCACAGTATTTCATTACATTCTCAGAGAGAAAAGAAACACACTACAAATCAAGAAACAAAATTTGAATGATCAATGAATTGGGGTAATGCCACTATTTACTGTTCACTTCTAAAATATTTTGCAATTTTCTAGCAGCTGTAGCGGCTCCAGCTGTAGCCTAAATAGTGAAATTTTAATCACATAGCCACACTGAAATATGTTAACAATCGTAAAATTAATAGGGACTTATCCTATGCAAGATGTCCTTCTACGATTTTAGTAATATGCTTTAGAATTTTTAGGTAAATGTGTTTTGCATTCTTCCAACACCTCAGAATTAGAATTAGACTTATGTCAAAATGTTCCTACTGTCAAAGATACAAGGAGGTTAAAATGTCTTTCTGTAGGGCAGTAACCTCAAGAGAAAACGAATTAATAGAAAACAAGTGGCAAGTATTTTTAATCATTTGATTAATGAGATTATTCCATACTGGTTTTATGGGACAAAGCATAGGAAAAAATAAATGTATGCTTACTACATTGTCAGACAAAGCACTATGTTGTCAGAAATTCAATATTCTTTTTTCTATTCTATATCCTTTACCAAACAGAAGATTTCCCATAAATCTGAGATTTTAGATGTCTTAAGTCATAAATCTGGGACTTAGATGTCTAGAAATCTTGCGTACAACTTTCTTTTCTGTTTTTCTTTTTCTACTTACTTTCATCATATTATCTTTACCCGAGAGTTAGAGAACAAAAATAAAATTGCAGAATCAACCCCTTTTTGTCTAGATATTTTAGAATAAATTTTCTAAAACATAAGGCAAATAATATGCATGGATTGGAATGACAAAATTTTCTACAGCAAATTTACTTACATGGATAATGATTTCTTTACAGTTGTGAAAAATTAATAAATTTATAGAAAACAAAAGTAAGTTTAGAGGACAGCAAACCATAGCCTTCATATTTTATTTATCCAAATACTTAATTATTATCTTATATACAAAATCTAAATTAGAATGTATTTCTTTACAAAAATTTACAGTAAACTTAAAAATAAAGAATCTGAGCAGATTAAAATCAATATTTTGGGCCATAAACACTTTATATAGAAGCATTTATATGAGACTATTAAAGGGATAATAATAGTGAGAAGAAGAAAAGTGACAAACACCAGACACAAACAATATATAAATATGTATGCAAAAAGAATCAGACATTCCTCCTGTATTTATATTCATAGCATTTTACAATTTTTAAATGCTGTAGTAATCATTCATAGCCTTTTATTCTTGTATTTGCAGGACTAGGAAGAGTAGCAATTTATTTTGTCTTTTTTTTCAGTGTATTTAGTACAGAGTCTATATACAGAGTCTACATGGTTGCACTACATAGATCAGACTCGTAGTGATCCCTCTGTTTTCAGCCTCCCAAGAGCTGGCATTACAGGCTCACGCCACCACACCCAGTCTCAATTGCAGTCTCAGCGCACCCCTGGGGAGGGGCCGGCACAGCAAGCCAAGGGATTGAACCCCGTTCCCTGCACTTGCCTAAGCAGGTGCTTTAATCCTCTGAGCTATCTGGTAGAGGAGCAATTTTTGTCCCATTTTATTTCTATTACCACTGAACTTCAGAAAAAATGTGCTCCCTAGAGTGCACATTAATGAAGAGCAAAACAAAGAATTTACACATTTGTCTGATCTATCCTTTTATTCTCCTCATGTATGCTCTCAGTTCTTTGGTATAATTATTTCACCTCACTGTTCAGAAATACTTTATCCAGGTCATTATAGACAGTAACTCCAAAAGTCCATTACATCGAATGAACAATTAGGAAGTGAAAACTTCCATTTGCTTGTTCTTTATCACCGACTGTGTAATATTGCAAAAGGGTGAACTGGGGATATTATTCATCAGTGATTCATCCTGAGTCAAATATAGACCTTGCATTAGTCAATGATTGATCAGATTCTCATAATTTTGAAGTCATTCAAAGAAATTGGCACAAGTGGGAAGTACTTAAATAGAAAATAGACATGAGAAAATTGGAGAGCATGAAAATTTAAAGTTGACTAAATTATACTTTTATAGAGATCTAACATCGTAAGCATTTTTCTACAAACACAGCCCTTAACATTTTACAGATATTAGAGTAAGTCTGATCCTTCTAGTGCTAAAAGATATGAGAACCCACTGGAGTTACAAGCTCCAGTCAGGTTTAGGAGTGAATGAGAAATGTCAGCAGAGGGGGGAAAAGGGGTCGCTGTGAATGTCAATACAATTTGGGTATTGGTTTTTAGTATTTTCTTCCTTCCATTTATTTTTCCCCATCCACTCAAAGTTTAAAGTGCCCACAATATGCATGGTATTATGGTATGTGTTGGGAAAGCAATAAGAGACAAAGATGTAAATCCTCATCTAATGGTGCTTGCATGCCAGTGAACTAGAGTTAGAAAGAGACCATAGTCATCTCTTTTAAAGCAGTTTTGCAGTTTTCCATGGAGGATTCAGTTCAACCTATCTATTTATTCTATTTTAAAGAGAATAAAAATAATAGATGAAACAGTAAATAGATGTCAGTAAAAATGACACAGGATTTCAAATAACAAGATGATAGGAGTTCAGCAATGGCTGCTATATTGTACATTGTTTTCTTCAAAGTACTTGCTTAAAATTAAAAAAAATTAAACATTAACTTCTTCCTTCATAAAACCAATAGAAATTAGTAGTACAATCATCCTAGCTGTCTGGTATGTATTCATACATTTTTCCTTCCTTCCTTCTTTCCTTTCTCCTTTTCTCTCATCCCAATTGTTCTTCCCTTTTGAGCAATTTATTTTCCTTTCACTGAACATATTGTATCTTTCAGACTTTATTTAGTTTTCAGGTTCTTACATTAGGAAGACAGTATGACGTTTACACATGTGGGTCTGCTTTACCTCACTTATGAAAAATGAAATAAAATGATCAGTGTAGAAAAACTGTGTGATCCCAGACATTTGCTTCTCAACTTTGCAGCTCCACCAAAATCAGAGCTAAGCTGATGGCTAAAATGTAAAGACAACTCTCTCATATACCAGTGCTCAGAATTTATGTACACATGGTGTTGCAAGGTGGAACAATTACAGGAGGAATGCCAAAGAAAAGGAGCAATCTAGATATTGCACTAGATGTCGTTTATCTTGCAATGAGGATGAGGATATCAAACTTGGGTCTGATTCTAGCGCCATACCTCCTTTATTATCCCATCTTAACAAATCTCATCAGAAAAACAACATAGTATCATTAGTCAAGTACTTTAAAATAAAGTCAATATTTAACAATTAGCCAGACTAATGTGCCAAAAGTAGCTAGAATTCAAAATACAGATGTCAAATATTCTCAGATACCAAAGGAGGATGTTTAAAAGTCAAAGAAAAGCATTAGCGGATATAAAATATAAATTGATTATTAAAGCCATATCTCAAGGCCAGAGAGCTCCATGGACAAAGTGCTATCTTTGGAAAGTGCAGGGATGGGGATTCAATCCCTGGTCCTGCATGCTGTTTTGGCACTACCCGGGGAACGCTGAGCTGGTCATGGACTCCAGGCATGGCCACATGTGCCTGTAATCCCAGCTCTGGGGAGGCTGAATACAGGAGGATGCCCAGGAATCCAAACTGCGTAGTGAGACACTGTACCAAATACACAAATGAAAAAAATAATCTGATAATACAAAGGATTCAGTATATGATGCAAAGAACAGATTTGAAAGTAAATTAGTAAGATTAAAAAAGTTCAGTGATTGAAAATATTTCAAAAAACCATAGTACATTTGCACTGCTGAATAAAGTTCAGATTGGTGCAGGAACTGGGAGAAATGTCTAGTACATGGTGGATTTAACAAGCGATCCTACACCTGATCTACATATCAAAACATTCCTACATCTATTCAAAGATTGAGGACTTATTTCCCATTACAAAGGAGTTGGAAGGAACCAAAGATTTCATCCTTGTAAGAAAATACATTTATTTAAGTATTGTCACAATTTCTCATAAACATGTAGTGAAGTAACAAAAAACAAGGTAGAGATACATATTATAACAAGGATAAACATCAAGAATATAGTGTCAAATTAAAAGAGAAACAAATGTTACACATAAATTCTGAAAAGCTGCAAAGCTTTACATGTGTTCAAGAATGCATAGATAATCAAAGGCCTAGAACAAACACATCAAAGCAATGCAATTAGGAGGGAGCAAATCAATACCAATGAAAGAAAAAAAAACACTTGAAATTACAATGACTAGGAAAACTATTTACATAAAATAAATTAAGAAATTTCTATGTTAGGCACCACAAGAAGAATGGACTTTAAGAAGAACTTGACTAAGTTCTTTAATAAATTAACACATTAAAGATGGAATAAACACATAAAGTACATTGCTTAGACCCGAGTCTCTGACCTCTGTCAGTGGTTGTGCCTCTCTTTGCCTGATTACTTAAGCTGCCAATTATCCTTCATTCTTTATTCTTGGAGAGTAATTTCATTTTTACTTTGTTGAGTCATCAAAGACCTCTTGAAAGGCCCTGCACATACCTAGTATTTACCTTTTTCATTTTCTTTTGTTATTTCTTGTCTATTGTTGGAGTTTTGAGTACCATTACCCATATTAACCTTTCCACCAGAACTCTAAGTTCAATTTCCTTTATCACTTCTGCTATTAACTTTTCTTTTATGCCCACTATCCATAAAGGCCAATTATTCCTCAATAGATCTCCAGCATGTATAGCATGACATTTTTATGCAAATTTTCTCTTTTGTGCTTATGTTTCTTGTATTTACACATGGACAGTAAATCAAATAGAGGTAAAAGATCTATCCCTAGGGAGTATTCAATACAGGACTACATGTACATAAATTCTATAGGGTATGAAGTGGTTTCTTTCTAGCTTCAAAGTTAGTTACAAAGTGTTGATATCTCCTTCCATTTTTATTGCCATTTTATTTTAAAATATAAATGTAAAGTGTCTTGAAACTACCTTCAAAACTTTAACTCTAGGACAAGTATGAAGTGGGTATCAGAATAGCGTCAGTGCTAGACTTTAACTCTGAGGAAGAAGAGCTCACCAAGGATCATCTTTTAAATCAACTGCTTCACCCTCATCCTATGGCACAAAGAGGATTAAGGAATGCAGCAAGCAAGGAGGAAGTTCATGTGACCCAAAGGCCATGCCAATATGACAATGCAGTGCTCCAGTGTCAGTGCTCAAAACTGTAGACTCTTCTGTGGGAGAAGTAAAATGAAAACTGTAGATTTGATTTCAAGGTCTCTTCGGGCTCTTTACCAGGCTGCTCTCTTTGAGGGTGCACTGTGTGTGCAACTGTAAGTCACTGGGGTATACCCGTGAGCAGAGGCTGATGTACAGTTCACAACATTTTCCTGGAGGAGCCTCAAAGCTCTAGTCATGCAGGATGTCAGTTGGGTACAAAGAGACTGAAGATGCTCTACACAAGGGCCTATACCTTTCTAATGCCACAATTCAGTACAGACTTCAGAGAATATAAGAATGTGCATTTGAATCTGTCTTCCAAGTCTCTATAATGTTGTGTATATTAATTGAGCCAGAACCAACATCTTTTAATTAATAATGTTTAACTCTATATTTTCCAACCTCTAACTATTTAAGCATACCAATTCCCAAAAGTATCAGAGATGGCAGCACACAGGTACCTTTTCTTTACATTGACTTTAACATTTTAACATTTATTTGGTACATTCATTTGGTACAAGGTCTCACTACACAGCTTAAATTGGTAGTAATCCTCCTGTCTTAGCCTCCCGGGTGCTGGGATTACAGATGTGAGCCACCACACAAGGTTTCAGTGGACAGCCACACATGGGGCTGACACAGCATGTAGTACTGGGGATCAGACTCTAGTCCTTGCACTTGTTAAGCAGGTGCTTAGATCCCTGAGCTATCTCCCCAGTCTCCAACATTAACATTTTAAGAAATTTTGGGCTGGGGAGATAGCTTGGCAGTCTAAGCACCTGCCTGGCTAGCTCAAGGACCCCAGTTTAATCCCAGGTACTCTGTAGCAAGACCCTGTATGGAAGAAAGAAAGAAAGAAAGAAAGAAAGAAAGAAAGAAAGAAAGAAAGAAAGAAAGAA
>NDGN011555503.1:0-13350 GCA_002564285.1 Tympanoctomys barrerae | reverse complement strand
AGAGAGAGAGAGAGAGAGAGAGAGAGAGAGAATAAAGGCTTTTTCTAATTACAAAGATACTAACTGAGAATATGTGACTCTCCTGGGTTAAGCCCCTGTTGAGTTCAAGACCTAGGGCTGGTGGTAGGTCTTCCGGGATCTGCTGTGGCCCTGCACATCCTGTCTGCACCTGGATTAGGCCGAGCTAAGCAGTCACCTTCCTGACATCAGAGATGATTGGAAAACCAGAGCATGTATGGTCTCATGGTCTAAAACATGTAACTGTCTAACTTCTTACTTGGAAGACCTATTACTCCAGTTGATGTGAAGTCAGGTTTCTAAAATACAGACTTCAGCTCTTCTATTTCTATTGCTCTTGAACGTTTCTTAAATCTCTAATTCCACAATTTGTAAAATGCTGGAGGTGCAACTTCTTTCAGTTAAGAAGAAACTCTGTCAAAATGTTTGATAAAATAAGGCCTCCTGTGTATTTTGTGACATGAAAGTCCAGACTCAAGTCTGGAGTGGAGAGGACGCACTGTTCACAAGCCGCATAGCTTGTGGTAATTTTGCTTTGTAGTGTCCATGGCATTTGGTAAGTTGCAAACAGTTTGAGATCCAATGTTACTCACAGAAGTCCTGGGTTTCTTAGGATGGTTTTGCCTTGTGGCTGTTATCTATGCTGTTTGCTGCTTCTTGGAGATTACTGGTTGGATCTTCAGTCTCTTTCATGTAGGCTACACATGTGTAACAGGGCTCTTTGTGACTATGTGCTGTGGGTGTACATAATGCTTTCTTTCACCATCACGTTAAATCTGAAAAAAATATATGCACCGTCTAGTAATAGACGAAAGGAGAAGTGACATAAAAAATGAAAGAATTCTCTTACATGAGAGCAGAATACCTTACTAACCTTTCACTATAATCCCAAACTTTGCCAGCTACCTTGTATAACAAATTCCAAAGGAAATGTGTTAACTCATTTATTCATTCAAGACATATTCATTAACTACTAATTAAACATGGAATGAGAGAGAGACAGAAATAATTAAGTGTCAAGTTCTACCCTCTAGTTTTCCACAGACTAATAGTAGAAGTAGGTACAATTTAGGATTGTGCTATGCCTGGGGTAAGAAAACCCAGGGGCAGCTGCTCTTTAACCTAGTGAAGTCAGCAATTACTTTACAGAGGAAAGAACGTTTAAGCCAGATTTTTGACATTTTGGCAAGTAGTAAGGTGAGAGAGTGTTCAAAGCCAAGGAAAAGGCATTATTGTCTGGGTCATAAAATTGCCATTTTTAGGTCCAAAACAGCTATATACTAGTTTCATAAAAGTCAGCAAAATAAAAAAGTTACTAAGATATGACAGTGTATAGGTTGTGTATGTGAGGAGATAGAGAACAGAAAATAATTGTGAGCAACTTAGCAAGGAATGGGCCAGGAAGTTTGGGCTTTATTATGAAAGCAATTGAAAGGCTTTAAAGGGTTTGATGAATGGGCTTATGTGTCAAGTCCTGTACTTGATAAAGTGTGGTATGATGGGTCAGAGAGGGCAAGAGCTGTTCAGTAGCTGTAGTATTGGTCCAATTAAGAAACGATGAGGTTTCAGACTGGATAGTGACCATGAGATTGGGGAAGAAGAGCTAGAGCATGGCAGGGTAAGAATCAGTAAGGCTTGCCAATCAACTAGCTATGGAACAGGCGAGAAAACTTGAGAACGGAAGAAATTTTAGCTTGCCTAAGTTGGTGGTGGATAAAAATTGATTAAGAAAAGAAAAAAATGGGGGACTCGTGGGAGAAATAGATAGTAAGTTCAATTTTGTATATTTTAACTTAAAAATAAGAAGCTGACATTAAGGAGAAAGGTTAGAGCTGGTCACAGCTTAAGCCATGAAAACTGGGGTATAGATGAGATCACCTTAGGTGAACACATAGTGTTGGGAGATAAGATAAATCCTAAAAGATATCTGGAACTTGGACAACATTAAGACACATGCAGAGAAAAAGAGCTCATGAAGTGAGAACAGGATCTGAAGGGATAGAGAGAGGTAGGCATGTGAGCTAGCTCTTCTTGAATAGCACGTGATTAGAAAGGCAAAGTGCTCAGAAATTGTAGTCTGCTGAGAAATTTGGAGGTAAATGGAAAGCGTATCTGATGTTGCAGTGTTCTGCCTAATAAAATGAGCACCTGTGTTAAATATTATTGAGGTCATTTAAATCTGATACGCTTGAAAAGTGAAGATGTTGTAGACTTGGTACAGCCTCTTAAGGCCCCTGAAGCTTTTTCAACTATCTGCATAACCTTAATAATTTTCATCAAAATCCATGTCAAGGTTCCAGTTTTCTGTTTCTTTCTGTGATTTTCTAAATATGTCCACATGGGCATGTAGTTTAACTCACTTAACTATTTCATTAATTAAATATTAGTGTGTATTTGTGATACATAATACACACTTGCATTCATGTTGAGGAATTGGCATATATACACAGAAGTGCCCTGGTCATTTTTACTACATTCATGCTCGCCTTTCCTCTCCCTTCTTCCCCAAACTCCCTTCCCATCTCCGGAGTGTCTGCTTTTTCATATGGGTTCTTTATAGCTACTGCATAATTAATCTACCTCACCCAACTCTATTGTGCTTAGAAATGATAACTTCATGCTAGAAGCTAAGGTAAAGGCTAGAGATTACCTTTAGATAAAACCTAAATTCCCAGGTTGTGATACTCAAGGAAATCTTTTGCCTTAAAGAGAAAGCTCAGGCTAAGAAGAGACTGTATTCTAACAAGTATCTACTCTGAAGCATAGTGAGATAGAGGTGAATGTCTAACACCTACAGTTCAACCACTGAAAATTAAGGCTTTATCCTACTGAGAGTTCTGCTGGTTTACACCAACTAAAACGAAGCAATTGTATTTATGTTACTGTCAAAGTTTATAATCAGTGTAGACCCAAATTCTGAAAAGACACCA
Source organism: Tympanoctomys barrerae (assembly GCA_002564285.1). Taxonomy (NCBI): domain Eukaryota; kingdom Metazoa; phylum Chordata; class Mammalia; order Rodentia; family Octodontidae; genus Tympanoctomys; species Tympanoctomys barrerae. The sequence goes on along the minus strand of NDGN011555503.1, from coordinate 10,402 downwards.
TCAGCTCAGCATAAATGATGATCCAGTACTGGGGATGGTATATTCAATACTGATTCCCTGAAACGAGAGCCTTAGAAGATCCAAGTACCACTCCAAATACTTGTATTAATTTAGGTAAAGTCAAGTCTTTTATGTGCCTGGCATCTTTCACTAAGACCTTCTTAAGTTTTCAGGCCCTCTCCCTACTGTCATTATTGCTTCTTCTACAACTGTAAAGTCAATTAAAGTCTAAAGATGGGCCATGGCTTCACACACTTGAGCACATTTAACCAGAAACTGAAAAATGAAGCCAGAGCAAAATGTCTAGAAGTCTTCGAGCTTCTACTAATCAACTGCTATTGACTATTGGTTTTGTAATCAAATCATTAAAGATAATGCCATCATGTTTCCTGTCATACATATTAAATACTATTGAATGAGTTAGTTCTGTGATCCTTGTAGAATCAGGCTGCATGCATCTGAATTTTAGGCACATTTTCTAAGCATAGTATGGAGACATAGACCAATGTATGTCCCATTTGACTCAGCTATTCCTTTCCTAGATATTTTTCCAAAAGAACTGAAATCATCATACCACAGCAATATATATGTGCCCATGTTTATAGCAGCACAATTTCTCATAGCTAAATCTTGGAAACAACCCAAATGTCCATCAACTGAGGAATCGATAAAAAAGTTATGGTATTTTTACACAATGGAGTATTATTCAACTATAAAAAAACTTGAGGCTTTTGTAGATAAATGCATGAACTAGAGACTGTATTGGTGAGTGAAATAAATCAGATCCTATGTGTAAACATCACATTGTCTCATTAGTGGGAGAACCTGAAAGAGTAAGTAAAATGTTGGTTGGCTTTTTGATAGCTGACGAGTAGTTGATATCATAGAATGTAGTTCACTGTAATTATTGTAAGGTAAAGAACTGTAGATGTAACACCAGATGTCCTTGGTTTTTGCTGTGGTATACAATCTTTATTATTTTATTTTAGAATCATTGAAACTATAAAATAAAAATTGAAAAATTAGATAAGCTTAGCATAAGTTAATGTCATCATCCCCTTAATGATCCCTTTTCTGTCATACATAAAATATTCCTTTTATAATTGAATTTGTATCTGCTTTAGATTTTTCTCTAAAACCAGGTTTGAGTTAATTTCTTGAACTCTAATCTTGTACTTATTTGCATTTTTCCATGACATTATCAGTTCTTTTTTGTATTTTTTGGATATTGTTTTCAGATTTCTTATTTACAACCAGTACTTTGAATTTTCTTCACAGGTGCTGCATCTTCCTCTCTTTTTGCTCCTTTGTTCAAGCCTTTTAAGCTTATTTCTCTTACAAAACTGTGGCTTTGTCTTGCCTTCTTGTCACTCTCCTCTTTCTGCCCTTGTCCTTTCCCTTGTCTTTGCCCACTGATCTGCAGTTGACAAGCATTAGAAACAGCACATCTCAATAGCCTGTCACATAGTGTTAGTAATGGGCAGCCTCTGTCCAGGGCATTCAAGGCCAGTTCTCTTTAAATGTGGACTTCGGGGACCCAAACCAATATAGCAGCCCCCATGTCCATTACAGAAAAGGCCGATGCCAGCAAACTGCGTTTAGAGCAGAAAACTGAAAATAAGATCTTTGATCTCTAAAAGCTCAGAAAAGGCACACTTTTATCAAGTTGATATAATGAAAAAAGTGAAACAGTGCTTTGAAGACTGGAGGAGAGATAAACACACGATTGGGTGCTCCAATGATACATAAGCATCCCTTTTCCCCTTTGTGCTAAAAACTATGAATGAGAAATCGATCCCTAACTGCTTTTATCTTTGAGGCATCTCTGTAGGCTGTGCTCACGAGATAGCATTCATACTCACTCCATCCTGGTGACTCAGGCAAACAGATAAGCCTGGGAGGCTGGGGATGTGGGGGCTGTGGGCCAGATCCAGGCTCTATTCTTTCCAAAGCTGCTACCATCCTACTTTACCCCACAGTTCTCCACTCATTTTTTTTGGCATCCACCACTCTTCATTCCAATTTGTTCTATGTGCTGGTGGCAGATAAATCTGACTGAAATACAACCATGACTGTACCTCTCCTCTGTGCAAGAACTCTTAGTGGAAGGTGAGCTGAAATTACAGGCAGGGCTGGCTTAATTTATAAAACAGTGCTTGTGCCAACTCCCAGGGTTCTTGTAATGACCTGAATAGACAAAGCATGTGGAAATGAGGAGTGCTTGTCGGGTCCTGTTGTCACTGTGGATGGCTGGTTCACAAATCCACACTGCTCCTCACTCAGGATGAGTCCACCCTTCAATTGTGCCACCCTCCACTCGTGCCCTTTGCTGCGTTTGTCCTGGTTGGCCCCCATGGGCAGGCCATCAGCATGAGTCTCCTCATCTTTCCACTTCGGGATCACTGCATTTGCTGTTTCTTCTGCCCCAAAGGTGACCCTGACCATCGCAAGAGCCATTTCTGTAAGTAGATCATCCTTCATGTTCCCTTCATACTCCTGTGTCTGTTTTCTTCCTTGCTGTTATGGCCCAATCTGTCATCATTTCATTTATCGACCTTTTGCTTATTTATTGCTTGTTTCCCGCTCCTAACTGTGAAGTGTGTGAGTGCGTCTTACCTTTGTGGCTTACAAGTGTATTCCTAGCATCTGCTTACAATACTTGGCCCAGAATAAATACCCAATTCATAACCAGTGAATGGAAGAATTAAGTTGAGGGGTTAGGGAGAGAGCTTAGTGGTCTAAGTGCCTGCTTAGCAAGTGCAAGGACCAGGGTTCAATCCCCAGTACCACATGCCATGCTGCCCCTGGAACCCTGGGGTGCTGAGCCACACCCAAAACCAGGTATGATGGCGCACACCTGTAATCCCAGCACTGGGAAGGCTGAGACAGGAGGATCACTATGAATCTGAGCTGCATAGTGAGACCACGTATCAAATAAATAAAAGATTAAAAAGAAGAAATAAGTTGACATATTTGTATGATTTTCATACTTTCTACCCAGTAAGAATTCTAGCCAAGTAGGCCTCTTTTATATACTACATCATCTGTGCCTAATTTTGTGCCTTTGTTCTTATAACCCCTCTTTTGCCTAAATTAGACTTATCTTTTCCACCAGTCAAGATCTTATTTATAATTCATGAGTTTACCCCATCTCCAGTAACCAGCACCTATAATTTAAAGGCGAGAAGGTTTAGTTTGGCTCCCAGTTTCCTAATATTTAGTCCATGTCAGCCTGTGGCAACGCAGAAAGCTCATGGCAGAAATCCGTGAGACAGCAGAGCTGTTTAGCCCAGGACTCCCCGGAAGCAGAGCAAGTGAACAGCGCCGGCAAGGAAGGAGCAAGAGACCAGACACAGACCCCACAGCCTGGTCTCCGTTACCTAGCCAGGCACACAGACGTGTGTTTCCGTGATATGGGCTAGATCTAGAGGATCCTCTCAAACCTTCATAAGTCTGGAAGGTGAATGGATTATGCTGACACCCGCGCAGAATTGCATAGGAGGCGGGGCCAGATTGGAGGGAGAGCCTGATAGGAGGCCGGGCCTGATTGGAGGTGGGGCTTGGTTGGAGGGGGTTTCCCTGGGGGTGTGACCTGGGAGGTCTGTCTTTCTCCTTGGCTCCTCCCATTGTTCTCTGCTCCTGGCTGCCCCTGACTTGGGTGACTCTTCTGCACCCATACCCTCTATGAACTTTTCATGGACTGAAAATTCCAAAGGTATGAACCAAAATAGACATCTCCTTTAAATTCTGGGTGTCAAGGATTCATGAGAAAGTGGCTGACCTTCTCTTCCATGTGGATCTTAAGGCAGTCAGGCTGGTACTCCACCCTAACTGCTGCATCTGTGCTCTAACTCCTCCTCATCCTTGTGCACTTCACCTAGCTCCTTCCTACCATGTTTATTGCTATCTCTGTATTTTAAAATGTATTTATTTTAATAGTAATCCTTTGATATATCAACTCTCTTCTTTTGTCCTTGAGATCCTTTGAGGACTAAGATCACATTCTTTTTCCAGTTTACTTTCATTCCCCCCAACACCTGCACACACCTACCTGTCTACCTGGCACGTGTACACACACCTCACCAAGGAGTAAAGAATGGGTCCTGTCCATATAACCACTGGAAGAATTACTAGAGAGATCCTGTGAATCCCTGAGGGGTAAGGGCTTACATCTGGGGAAGCTGTGGGAAAAAATGAGCCCTCCATGTACTCATGTCAGAAAAGCAGGAGTGAGAATAGTAATAGGAACTGAGACCCCTTATGTATGTAGAATTATAGTGCTTTGCTGTAAGAGAGCTGGGACCATTCTTAGACAGGATTAAGTATAAAACTGTATAATGACTCCCAGACTTGCTATTAAGGTGCTACTCTGAATTCCTTATGTTGAAATGAAAGAGACTTACTGGTACAATTTCTCATACACTTTATGGCTAATGATTTAAAAATATATGAAAATTTATATTGCAGTTGCAGCTTATGACAACTACAGTTATATATATTTACTAGAGCTTGATTTAAATTTCAAATTCCATTTTATCCAACATGGATATCAAGAATTATATAGACAATTGAATGTGAAATCTAAAATGATTCAGAAATACCATCTAACAACTTGATATTTTACTGTTATTGATCTCAGCACTAGAATATGCTTGGCTGAGAAATGAATCTTAGTTAGGCTTGAATTCTGTGAAAATGTACAATATCCAGGTATCCTACATTAATCTTATAAAATATGCTTAGCATTTGATAATGATAAAATAATCCGCGCATTCATTCTCTGCATAATCTACTTGGATTGACTAGAAATTATTAGAATAGGACACTCTCATTACTTTTTATGATTGCCTAGCATAAATCTCAGGAATAGTGGTGGTGTATTCTGTAATTGTCTTACTATCCTTTGCAAATGATCTCTTTCCTCCCCTATGATAAAAGCTGAAAAACTATACAATTTGTCTAATGGCAATCTGGGTAGAGCCAGCCATAGAACACAGTTCTAGCCAATAGGCTAAAGGAATAATATGCTTGGGAAACTTTTTTTTCTATAAATAAAAAGACAAAGCCTTGTTGAATAGATCCAGATGTCCTGACTGCAGCCTTCTGACTTGCACCATGGGACCTAGGCATGTAGAAAAGTGTCTCTGAGCTTAGAAAGAGGAGATTCCTTGGGCCGGTCCCTAAAGACATCACTGACTGACACACCACACCCGCTCAGGATGGCCAGATGTGAAACTTCTTTCAGGAAACAGTAAATCTTTGGAAGTTAAACCGCAATATCTAGTTTTACATTTTCTGAATATGCTCTTAATGGATTGGTATAGGGATCTGTTGGTCTCAGTTGGATTAGTTTTACCTGGAAAGAAATGGTGGCAAGGATGAGAAAAGATAGACAAGAAGATAAAACCTGGGCTAGGTGATCGCTGTTCTGCTTGATAGGCAAGACTAACTCAACCCCACAACAAAACCAACTTTCATTTATACCTTTGCAAAGTTAGCAACTAATAGCTGACCTTAACCAGACAGGATGTTTATCTCAGGACTGAGRTAGCTTGTTTGCTTTAGGCGCTTAGGCCTAGTCCCATTACATGCCTTTTCAATTTTCTAGCTTCTGATGGCTCCAGACAGATGGGAACCTAGGGTCCAACTGGAACTAAGTTACATAGAAACTGTATAGAATCACTTCAAATCAGTAAACAGTCAAGTAATACTAGCAGTTCACTTTTCTTTTCATTGTTGTTGTTCATAACAACTATTACTACGAAGAATTGTGGTATAAACAGCTTACAGATTAAATAAATTGACAAATTTTTACAATAAAAGAATTCATGTACTATACTAGGCTGAACTAAATGATTAGAATTTCCCATAACAAGGCCTGGGATTTGCCATTTTAGTAAAGAATTTGAGAACAAAGCAACACAGTATAGTAAATTCCTGAGCTACAAGTGAGTTCCATTGTAGGAAAACATCTATAAGTTGAACTCCTTTGTCCAGCAAAGTGAATCTCATACACCTTTGACATCAATGTGTAATGTATATTGCTTTGTGCTTCCCAGAAGTCCCCTCCATATTCCCATGGCTTTTGCTCTTGCTTTTGCTCTGATTGAGCACTGTTCTACTGTCCATTGTCACACTGTCCATTGAGCATACAGCAGCACAACCCCGACAATGCCCAGCAGATGCTTGAGCTACTTCTGCAATTTGTTCACATCGAAGAACGTTCATTATGTGAGGTCTGTGAAGGTTCGAGCCAAATGTTCTTAAGTCAGACTCACTGTATCTTATGCAATGTGTAGACTATGGGAGGGTCTAATGTTCAGATAAACCTTTCGTTCATTCACTCAGCAGTCTGTGTTGAGTAGCTCTGCTTCTTTCCTGCAAACAAGCTGGAAGCTTGGCCTCTTCTCATGCCATCTCACACATCTCTAGTTTTCTTTCTAAAATCAGTAGAAACCTCCCACCCAAAAGCTTTATCAGCAGCAGATTAGTCCAATGCTTAGTATTACTTAGGCCAAAAATGTCATGTTGGGTTTATTATCTTCCTCTGCAAATGGAAATAAGTGCCAAAACAAATAAGAAAAAATGTTTATAAAAATGTTTATGATAGAGAAACCTTGTTTTCTACATGTGTGGATTACATCATTAATAGCCAAAGTTGAGTTTTTCCATCTAGATGAGTTGGTAGATTAATAGTCTAAGGAATTTTACTTGGGATATATCTGTAATAATCTTACATCCATGTAGCTTGTAGTCTAACTTTTCTCAAATTGAATTTATTTCTCTCACTGCATTCATTTTAATATTCATAGCTGACATAATCTCTGAGGTTATTTTTATTTCAAAAGGCAAATCAATACTCATGACTGTTTTTAAAAATTAACTATATTGATTATATAATACATGTAGCTACATGGTTTAAAAGATGCAAATGGTATACAATAAAGATAGGTCTCACTTTCTACTTCCCTGCCATGCCGCTCCCTCCCCCCCCAGGCAACTAGTAAGTCCAGTAATACATAATCCTGTAGTATCTTCCCTACAATTAATCATAATGTACTTTTTCATTTAGTTGATACTTAAACAATTATATATCTGAAATTTTAATGATTGAAGTGATCTTATTGCTAAGTTAACATGTGAAATTCACATTACATCTCATATTTTGAAAGCACTATTATTATACCTGCCACATGTTAAAGATTAATAACAAGATAGCATTCTGAGCAGAGGCCAAAATCTGAGGTCAGAGTAAATATAATTGTGAGAAAAATTCCAGATGTTATTATCTAAATTCACTAAATATCCATAAAGGAAATCATCTACAAAAAGCAACATAATACCATATTATAAAGACTTGATTAATAAAAGGTTAATGAATAACTATGTTTTTATTTTATCTATTTTTGTTTTTCATTTTTTGATTCCAGTTTTGCTCCCATTTACAGATAGAAAATATGAATCAGAATCAATTAAAGCTACTCTCTCAAGACAACTCATATACTAACAGAAGAGAATAAAAATTAATCAGACTATATAGAAGTTTTAAGATCTAGTTATTCAAACAAACTAAAGCAGGTACAATACTAAAATATTTTGTATGACCTAGTGCATTTGAAAGATATCACCAGTATCATCTTATATTTTTCCTAGGGTATTGAGTTATTTGGTACACTTTCATTTCTTAAATTTATTTATTTATTTGGTATAGGGTCTCTCAATGCAGCTCAGACCCATAGTGATCCTCTTGTCTCAGTATCCCCAGAACTGGTATTACAGACACGTGCCACTCTGCCAAGTTTTGGGACTGGCACAGCATGCCCTGGGTTCTGAACCAGTATGGGGATCAAAGAGTATGCTGGATCAAACCTGGGTCATTTTGCTTGCCAGGCAGGCACTTAGACTGCTGAGCTATCTCCCCAGTCCTACATTTTCATTTTTAATAACAGTTTAAAAATAATAAACCTACCAAATAAGTACTCCTTTCTTAAAGCTCAGATGCCAGAATTATCTTCCAACATCAATGTAACTTTAAAGTTATCGTAACAAGTCTGTGGAAAACTTGATAAACTTGCTGTCTAGGAGAGCTTTCCCGTCTGGAAGAAAACACCTGACACTTATAGAGGAGGAGAGGTTTATTTGGCTTGTGGTTGCAGGGGGTTCAGTCAGCAATTGGCTGGCGCTGAGACAGAAATGGTGTAGCCAAAGGGTCTGGCAGAGTAAAACTGCTCAATCCCTGGCAGCCAAAAAAAGGAAGAGCAGGGTAAAGGAGAGAGATGGAGGAGAGAAGGGAAGGGGAGGGGAAAGAAGGGGAGGGAAGGAGAAGAGAAGAGTTAGGAAACAAGAAGACATCCTTCTTGTCCCCAGCAACTCTCCTCTGATGACTAATCCCTCCTAATGGCATGTTTAGTTATTAACCCATCAATGAGTTAATCCACCAGTTACCACTGGCCCCCTATGATCAACGACCTTCCAAAAGCCCCACCTCTAAACAGATGAGACATTTTGGATCTAAGCCATAACATTTACATCCTTACCAAGTACCTGAAGTACAAGTCCATGTGTCTTCCCCTTAAGTCCTGATTTTATTAACAGTGAAATTCTGCAAGAAAAATGTAAACTTTTAATTATACATCTTTACAAAAATGGCTAGTGTACTGTACCTATTGCTAAAATCTTACACATGCAATGGTGCTGAGCAAGCCCTAGAGCTATGGGTTGGGGGATAGGAGAGAACTTTGTCCATGTGAGAAGAGAAGAAGAGAAGCTGAAAGCAAAGGAGAATACAATTAGTTCCAACGCAAGCCCTCAGAGGATGCTTCCTTTATGAAATCACTAGCATTGCTGTTAGGAAAGGAAGGTGCAGAATCGAGACATTTTCACCGTGGCAGAATTCCACCTGAAAAAGCCCCATGTTTTGGAATCATCCTACTGGTGTTACCCAGTCTGTCTGTTCACTGCCAGCCACGTTCTATGGCTCGCTGTGTGTGTCTTAGCCTTGAACGATGGGCCCAGAGTGAGGGCTGGCTTCTAATAAACTTCTGGAAAGGGAAGTGCTCAATTTCCAGGCACAAACTTTTGAGGTAACAATCTGAGTGGTGACAGACAACTTGGTGGAGCAAAAGCCACAGAGGAGCAGTGCTGCTGGACTTTGGGTCGTGGACGCAGCAAGGTGGCATCAGATGCGCCAGGTGGCACCCAGAACTCTCAGATGAGGGGTGAGCATTCAGCTGGAATGACAGGCAGTGCACGGTCCCTAGACCAACTCATCAGGCACGAGCGGGTGATCTGTCAGATAATAAGGACTTCCCAGACTGCCACTCTTGCTGTCATGCTAGATATAATGACCTTTCAGGTTGGTTGATATCACCAAATTTCACCTGCCACAAAGAATACCAGCAAACGAATCAGCTTCAGGAGGAGGCTAAAACCTGTCTCTGAAAAGGAAGCTAAATGACAGGTATTAAATAACACAAGTTAGTGTGGAACTGATATGCCTGTATCAAGCAAAACTTATTTCCTTGGAATTAAATCTAATTATTTTATTTTTCCATGGATTTTTATCTTACTGGAAATAGAAATGCCCAGAGAGTATTCTTTTTCTCCTCCTCCTCCTCCTCTTCCTCCATCTCCTCCTCCTCTTCCTCCTCCTCCCCCTTCTCCTCTTCCTCTTCCTCCTTATTATTTTTTTAATTATGTATGTAGTACAGGATCTATAGGGACTCACTGCACTGCTTGGACTCTTGTGATCCTTCTGCTTTCAGGCTCCCAAGCGCTGGGATTACAGGCACGCGCCACCACGCCCAGTCTCAATTGCTGTCTCAGCGCGCCCAGGGGCAGGGCTGGGCCCACATCACACAGTGGGGATTGAATCTAGGTCCCTGTGCCTGCCTAAGCAGGCATCAGAGAGCATTCTTAATCTTCCTCCAAACCCCAAATAAAATATAAATCTCTAGATTGGGCAGGGAAAAAAATGGTCTCAACTTTGAAACCTACCACATTGGTTCTCACCAGAGCCAATGCTCCTCGTGCCTTCACCTGGCAGTCGACAATGGCCCTCTGGGCATCTGAGGGATGCAGATTGGCGGGATCTGTCAGAGGCCGGGCCCTGTGCAGAATGCTGCTCTGGAGGACTTAAGGTTTCCATCAGAAGTTGCAAATAGCTTCCAGCAAGATCCACAAAGCAAATATTTTAAACTTTGCAAGCCAAATTATTTCTAATGCAAATTTTCAGCTTAGCTATTATAATACAAAAGTGGCTGAAGATAATATAAACCTATGTGCATATTGCTGTTGTCCAAAAATCTTTATTTATGGACACTAAAATTGGATTTCAGACAATTTTTCTCATCATTAAAATGTAATTATTATTGCTATCTTATTTTATTTTTTATTTTTTTTT
>NDGN011555500.1:3090-13785 GCA_002564285.1 Tympanoctomys barrerae | reverse complement strand
AGAAATGTAACTTTTGTATCTGATAAGGTCAGTCAAGTCCCTTCAGGATTTATCCTGTAGCCCCGTACTGCACTTTGTAGATCCTTCATCAGTATCAGCCATGTGGATGAGTCACGGCCATTGCTTGCCCCAATTTGCCCTCTGTGAAAGCCTGAGAGAAAGTTTTCTCGCCATGTGACTTTCCTTAGGCACACTATACATCATCGATCACATTCCTCTGTGGCTCTATAATCTCCTTGATCAGAAAATTTGGGGCACAACTGAGGAAGTGTGCCTTTCACGGTGGGACTGAGACACCAGCTCCTCTCGCTGTGCTTCCAGGCTGCCGTTTATTAGATAAGTAGCTTTGCTCCTCTACGACCTTCACACCATGGTGTACTACTTTGGCACAGGCCCAAAACTGACAAGACCAGTGACCCATGTACTGAAACCAGGAGCCAAAACAAACCTTTCTTCCTTTTAAACTGATTGACTCAAGTGCTTTCTTCACAGTAATGGAGAGCTACTACCACCACCACCTTCATCACTTCAGTCACATCTACTGAAGAGTTACTTACCACATGGTAGGTACTAGGCTGAGTACCGTGCTGTGGTAGTCACTTAATCCTCACAGTACTAGTAAAGGGGGGCTTAAAGAATAATGCACTTCAAGTTCTCCCTCCACCCTTCTTCCCTGTAGTTACAACTTCGTGTCCTGATATAGATAAGATTGGCTATTATGCCCTGTAAGCAGAGTCTATATCATCTTGTTCTTGGAGGATTTATAAGGCCTTCTTTCAAGCTAAGTTACAACTTGCTTTTGATTGCTTTTTCTTGCTTCTGTACCCTCGCTTGCCCATCCCACTCCCATTCTAAAGACCAACCAACCTCCTTTCCTTTGTTCTAACACCCAGGATGCAAGTTCAGTTGGGTGGATGGGTGTCTAAAACCCTGGAAATAAATCCTCTTGTTATTCCCCATTCCTTCTAATCTCTTGGACTCTACAACACTAGGAGGTATACATAACTAGCTTCAGTTTTCTGATGAAGAAATAGAGATATATAGAGGTTTTACTGATGCGGTGAGGCCAGGATTTGGACTCTGGTTGAACTCTAAAGTCTATATAGTCTTAATCACAAACCACAGCCCAAACTTGGGCTCATGCCTACTCATCATGATGTCACAAGGATTTGAGCAAAGTTGCTCTTGTTATTGTGGTGCTACAGGCATTGTGGGGAGGGTTAAGCATTTGCCATTTTGCTCAAAACTAATGTGGCTACCCTTCCAGAGTTGAAACAGCTAGATTTGGTCAGAGACTTTCATGAAAAGCAGCATGCTGCAGCAGTTCCACAATGTATGGAGAGGAGCTGTTAGAAAACTAATGCAAAGCTCTCCAGATGTGGGAACAGCAGTTTGTAATGAACCTGGACTTCTCATGGCGATCAGACATCAGAAACTCAAACTTAAAATAGTTCCTTGAAATTCTTTTGCTATTTCTCTTTCTGCCTCCCTGTCACATACAGTTACAGACTAAATGCATCACACTTGGAAGCAGAAATCTTGTTTGGATTCTGGTGTGCACAGGATTGACCAAATGGCAACCCATTAAGGTGCCTGGGCCTCAGACAAGCTTCAGTATTCCAGGAAGCCAGGAGATAGCAAAATAACACAATTGTCATTCTCTGTGTCTTTGCTTGGTGATAATCCCTTCTTCTGAGTCTCCTTCTCTTGTTTTCTTATTACCCACCATAGATTGGGTTAGAAAGTAGTTAAAATATTTGAGTTGCTATTCTATGTCAAACACTTTTACTTCCAAATTCTCATAAAGTAATCCAATCCCAACAACAATCTTGACCAACAGGGGCTGCTATCTTTATTTTACAAAGAAACTGCAGTTCAAAGAGATTAAATGACTTAGGATAAATTCCCATACAGACATAGGTAAAGCCAAGATTCAAACCTTGTTTTATTAAGTTTTAAAATCTGTGCTCTTCCCATTATAAATCAGGAGAAGTTTACAATGACTAAGACTTCAGGACAAATTATGGCAGTTATGTGGGTGGTGTGAGTGGTAGTGAAGCCGTGAAAGCCCATTCGCTCCTTCCTTCCACTGGCCCTCTGCTGACAGAGCACTGCAGCGGATGTCAGTGACAGATAAGGGTAAGGTGTGCTCCTGCTCCTGAGATGTTCTAGGGAAAAGAGGTCAAGAGAAAATCAGAAAACTGAGTGAGAGAAAGAGGTAGTGGATCTCGAAACAGAACCAGACCAGTCTCAGAAGACAACTATTCTAAACATCGCTGCATCATCTGGCATCATCTGGCAAGAATTATTAGAACTTAGAACTTCCGAGCACTCAATATTCCCATTTCTAATTATCCTACATAATGAGCTAGAACCAATTCATAAGCCAGTGACTAAGTCCAGTGATCCAACCACTTTACTCTGCAGGTGGAACAGCAGAGCGGCAGAAAGACTAGCCGAAGACACACAAGGAGTCAAAGCTACAGACACAGCTATCCAGCTTACAATCAAGTGATTTGGAGCTTCTGGTTAAAAATTAGATTTTTCTCGACATGGTGGCATACACCAGTGACTCAGGAGACAGAAGCAGGACGACCAAAAGTTCAAGGTGAGGCTGAGCAATTTAGTGAGGACTTGACTAAAAAAAAAGGCATGTTATTTAGTAGTAGAGAACTTCTCTACCATGTATGAGAGGCTCTCGGGTGCTGAGTCAATTCCCAGTAGTGTAATATACACATATTATTTTATGCATAAGTACATGTATGACTATATATATATATATATATATATATATAACATTAGGTTTTCTTTAAGGACAACGTTTTATGCCTACTGAAAAATGTTTTCTAAAAGTAAACTAACAAGTCAACTTTGGAGACTAAAATTATACTTGGATTCACAGAATGGGGGTATTATTCCCTAATCAAGAGCAATATTTTCACCCTTTCCCAACTCTACCCACATCCTTCCCAGGTGTTCACTATAGGGCATAAGACATATTGATCAAAGACAATGTTTCGGAGCTGGGAGATAGCTTGGCAGTCTAAGCACCTGCCTAGCAAGCACAAGGAGCCAGGTTCGATCCCTGGTACCACATGCCGTGCTGGCCCTGGAACCCTAAGCATGCCATGTTGGCCACCAAAACTGGGCATGGTGATACATGCTTGTAATCCCAGCACTGGGGAGGCTGAGACAGGAGATCGCTACGAGTCCAAGCTGCATAGTGAGAGCCTGTACCAAATAAATAAACAAATAATTTTTAAATAATTAAAAACAAAGACAATGTTTCAAGGTGGTTGTTCCCAGATTGTGATGGGAAGGAGAAAATAAATAAGCATTTTAGCATTTTCTAAAGCTTCCTATGCTCACTATATTTTTCTTGACCCAGAGTGTAGATATCCTGTCACTAAAAAGCTGATGGGCTATGTGCTGTCAAGTCCTCTGCTCTACACCCTGGCCTGCTAAGAACGTCAGAGAATCATGTCCTGCCTGCTCTGAGCTCTTTGCATTGCCCCTGTATAGGAGACAGACCAAGATCCAGGATAGAGAGTATCTGAGAGCACAGGGAAAGGCCCTTCTGCAGGTCTTGCAAGAGCTCTGTGAGCAGCTTCTCCACAGTTGCATCTACTGAGTCTCCTACTTTTGCAATTTCAGTGTGGTATGCCTCTGCCTGTTTGAGAACTTTGTTATCAAACCATACCTGTTCTGCTTTGATACCATATCCATCATTTTGGTAGTTATCTTAGTCACTCTCTTACTGCTGGGACAAAATACCCAACACTCACAACTTAAAGGAGGAAAGGTTTCAGCCCACAGTTGGCTGGTACCAAGACAGGATAGAATGGTAGAGGAGAAAGGGCTCGCAGCAAGGTGGGCATGAGGAGGGATATTTACTGTTCCAGGCCACATACACTGACCTATCTCTTCCCACCAAGTTTCACCTACCAACATGATTTCCAGCTATAAATGCATCAGTGGACTAATCTACAGCCATGGTCCAGACACCTCCCAAAGGCCCATCTATAGATATAAGCCATAATGGCAATCTTGGCATATTGCATTTTGAACTGACTTTCTGAGGCTGTACTATCAGAGCCTCCTTTTTCCTCTTTTTTCAAGCCATAAAGGAACCCAGAAGCATGGCTATAGACCTGTAGAGGTGACCCTGGAGACTCATTATTAAGAGAAACCCCTTCCAACAAGCTGTATTGAGTGGGAAGGAGCCTCGGCAGGACTGCAGTGAGACAGTGCAGCTGATGGCCCTCATTCTGGCCCTGCCTCTGCTGTACTGGGCAAAGCACACTCTTAGCGTACTCTTCATTTCCCCCATGTGTAAGCAAAGAAATTAGATTAGCTTGAGTCTATGGTTCCATCCAGATTCAGAAATTTGAGATTTTCTTTTTTTTTTTTTCTCTTTGGCTTTGTATACAAATGACTAAGACAGACATGATGACTCAAATGTTTAGGACCCAGAAGCACAGAGCTATAGTAGAAGAAACTGGCCGATCCCATTTTCTTTTCTACTTGTTGATGGTACATAAACTAGGGCCCAGAGCAAGACTAAGTTCTATGAGGGCAGAAAGCCTCTTGTTAACTTCCTGCCTGGCACATTTTCAGTGAATAAATATTATTCCTCCAAAGTTACCAGCTGGGGGCTGGGAAAATACCCTCCCTCCTTGCCTAGTGGAAGAAAACAGATGAGACAGAAGTATCAGGCTGCTTCTGGCCCCTGAAGAGATAGTGTGCTCCAGCTGGAGAGCCAAACAGAGCCAGGAACAAATTCTCAAGGCTGGTGGTGCCAGCGGCACTTGGCCACATGGTGGGTTTCTACTAGAGTCCTCTGTGCTGTGCGTAATGAATCACAATATGTCAATTACTGCATTCTGTTAATAAGTTCGTATCTGTGTGTGCATTGCCAATGAGTGCCCTGCAATTTGTCACATATCCGCAGTTAGTATGTGACAGAGCAAGTGGGGCAGAGAATTCTGAAACACTCCAGGCCCAGGGCTATCAGGTAGTTGGTCTGAATTTGGCAGCCACAGTACTTACCTCATTGATCAGGCAGTAGGACACAGGGATGTTCTACTTTCCCTCCAGGGAAAGGCTCTGTGTCTTGTATACTCTTTTATATCTTGATTCAGATACATCCACAGGCATAATGCCACCTCTGTGTTCCCTTCTCTGAAGTACTGAATAAAATGGGACATAGGCAGTGTAGTAATTTCAAAGTCACCTCCACTGTGGCTTGATGGGCTGACCATGCGGTCACTGACAATGGAATTGCACACCGGATTCTTGCTCAGGTGATCCTGCAAGAATTCTAATTTTTCTGCAACTCCTTTCCCTAGCGAAAGTGGGATAGGAGTACCTCGCAGGCAGAGACATTAAAAAGATTAAATGAGATAATGCAGATCAACCCCAGAACATTGCTGGCCTGCAGCAGGTGGTACATAGAAAACTTCCCCATGGTAGAGATGTTTTCTGAAGGGACTGGCAGCTCTTGAAGACTAGGGCCATGATCCACAAAGGCAAATCCAGCAAAGACCTTTTATGTCTTGCATGTGCATGTCCTGTCTCCCCAGGGAGCTCTGTGGGTGTGAGATCTACCTTCCTCACCTCTACCCAGCTGCGTGAGAAGTGAGGAAGCACCCTGGTGAGAGGAGAGGCTGTTTGTTTCTCAGGCAGCACTGCTGCAGCCCCTGACCTACTTTCTTACTAAAAATAGCTCTTCTTAGGTCACTGCTGCAAATTGAATTCCGCTGCTTCACTGCACCCTCTAGGCAGGTGGGTGGCACCGGAGCACATTTGGTGCACTGCTGCCCACCAAGGCCGCCAATCCCGCACGCCTAAGCAGAGGGCAGGGCGCGTCTGCACAGGCAAAGCCTGGCCCACAGTATTCCTTTATGGGTGTGTGGGGGGGCAAAGGGGGTGGTGAGGGAGAGTCTAGTTCCAGCTTTGATGTCTAAGAGAACTGAAGGGAAACACGCATGCCACTGTATTCCTGCTATTTGACCTTGGAAAAGCTTTGCTTCAGTTTTCTCATCTATAAAGTAGAGATAATAAAACTGACCTCAGAGTGCTGTTGTATACTTTATAAAATGCTGTATGAAAGCAGTGCTTGGCAAAGATGAGGCCCTCAGTGATGAAATTGGTATGGTTAGTCTCCATTGTCTGGCTGTTGCGCCACAGAGCCCTCCTCTTACAGGAACTATAGCAAGAGACAGGTGAGAAATGCAAAAACTAGAAACAGACTGGGGATGAAGCTCACAGTACAGTGCTTGCCTTGCATACAAGAAGCCCAGCATTACACATGAGAAAAACAAAAACTATAAAGATTATAAGCTGGAAAAGGCCTCAGAGGTACTTAGAACAAAAACTCTCATATATGGCTGAACATCCCCAAATCCATGGTGGCTTGTAACAACAGTGATTCCAGTGATAAAAGTGATTCCAATAGTGACAGCCAGGAGACTGAGATTCAAGAAGTCTTCATGACACCAGGAAATGTGCACTAAATAAGTTCTCCAGTTGGTTCTGATATACTCAGGATTTGAGGAATGTTGGTCACCTCATTAACATAAATGCAGGAATTATTGTTCTTCCAATGAAAGTATAACACATGGCTGTTAAAAAAGATGCAGACAACACGGAAAAAGAAAAAATAAAAAGTAAAAAATAATTCAATCAACTTGTATTGAGTGGCTGTTGCACTTCAGGACTTCTGCTAAGCAAAGGAACTTGGTTACCACACACTTTCAAGCCTCAAGGAGGGCCAAGTCTGTGTTTCGAGACAGAAGACTATAATGCACTACTTTGTGTTACCACCAGGTAACACACATACAAGAATAGGGATGAAGGAGCAACTTATACATCTAAGAAGGCAGGAAAATCTATAGAGCTAACCCAGAAAATAGGGAGAGAAGGGATTTCAGGAAAAATGAACAGAACACACAAAATCATTCAGAAATGAAAGGTACTTATTAAGACAATGTTCTTAGGGCCAGCCAAATAGCTCAGTGGATTAAAGCACCTGCAAGCAGGCACAGTTCAATCCCTGGGCCTGCAGTGCCAGCCCTACCCGAGGGGTGTGCTGAGACAGCAATTGAGACTGGGCATGGTGGCACACACCTGTAATCCCAGCTCTTAGAAGGCTGTAAACAGGAGGATCACTATGAGTCTGATCTAGTAGTGAGACTCTGAACACCATATAGACCCTTCCCTAAAATACAAAAAAAAAAAAAAAAAAAGAAAGAAAGAAAGAAAATGTTCTTAAACTCACATAATAAAGTCACCATGTATAGTAAAGAGTGGCATAAAGACGGCCAGCACAAAAGGAATGAAGCCAGTCACTAGGGCCTGGACGACACCAATAATACTGCAGCCTTGAGGAGCATAATTCTTCCCAGTACTTTTTCATTTTTTTTCCCCAGTACTTTTTCAAATGTGGCCTTCTGTCTCCCTTTTCACATGATCAATTCTATTATTTAATAATGCAATGTTACTTAATAAACATGGCAAATTAGTCAAGCAGATGGGCCACAAGTTATCCAGCCTCAGATGATGCACATTTAGGTAGCTGCTACTTTTAATAAGGTATAAAACACTATAATGAATAACTTTAATCACAAAGCTTTCTCCTCAATTTTCTCCCTCTTTTCTCCTATCCTCCCTCCTTCATTCCATCCTCTTCCCTTCCCTTCCTTCCTTTTTCACTGAATCCAGGCCTGTGTGCATAAGGCAAGAACTTTACCACTGAGTTACATCCCCAGTGCAACTTCTACAGTTACAATCATCCCTTACAGAGAATTTCAAAATATGAGTTAATAAATGAAAACAAAAGGACACCTTCAAGGCTGTAACAGGTCAATTGTACACAAAATGAAGCCAGCCCCAAACTGGTGATCTGACTTATCCAACCACACTGTTGAATAGGGGTAGAATCAAGAGTAATGTCTACACCCACTAACTCCCACTGATCTTCCTTCTGGAAAAAGCTCTACTTCAGTCAATGCCTCTGATCAATTCTAGCTCTAAGCATTTTAGGTTAAAACAGACGAGTATATGAAATACATGCACATGCACATGCATACAGGAAGCTTTATTTATGAGCCACTTTTTCCAACCTTAACACATATTCTCCAATACCAAAGACAATTTCTTTTCTAGCCAAGCTAAGCTTTCTTACACTGTTTTGCCTCCACACTTTTAATCTTACAGGAAATGTGTCATGTATTCAAATTCAATGTACATTTTTTAAAAAACTGACCTACATGATCCCAAAAGCAAGAAATTCATATGTGATATTCATTGGTTTTTTGCTTTGTAGCATCTCTTGTATTGATGAAAAATTGAGAATTACCTAGAGAATAATACCTAACTCAGCCTTCTATAATTAGAAAGGGATAAAATGAGTTCCCCATTCAAGATAGATCATGTACAGGTACAAATTCCCTATAATGAATGTGATCATTACGTATACCTAAATTGTACCAATAAACTAAAAAAAAAAAAAAAAAAAAGTTCCCCACTTCCTAAAGCTAATAAGGCTAGATTTACTTCAAAAAGACATTTCTAAAGTTTCATGAGCTCAAGCCAGGTCAATCGAACCTCTGTACTTTCTATGTTCACTATCAGCAAATATTGGTAAACAGGAAAGAGTGCTGGGCTCAGAGACAATGAGAATACTTCCGTGTGCTAAAGACCTCTGAGGGTAGGCACAATCCTAATTGCTTTACATCAGAGTCCTTTAAAATACACTCCCCCCTTAAGTTATCCCTCCACCACACCTCTTTTCTGGAGACTGAACTCAGAGCTTCAGGTATGTTAAGCACACATTGTTTCACTGAGCTACACTTCCCACTGTTAAGCTATCCCCATTTTACAGATAAAAAATCTTGCAATCTGACACATAATTTGCTCACAGTCAACATTATTAGTAAGCGGCAAAACCAAGATTGGAACCCAGGTAGATCTGACTCAAAAATCAGTTTTTGCTTTACTGTATTTCAGCAAATGCCATTTCTGTTATAGCTCTGACACTATCAAGATTTCTGACTCCAACAGGATGTCCGTGCTCCTTGGACTTTCACTTGCTCACTGCAGAGATGTGGACAATTATTTTCCTGTCTGCCCCTCACACTTGCATACACATACACAAAGCACCGTTGCTATGATTAAGTGGCATAATGGATGTGAAAGACCAGAGAGACTTCCAGGTTGTTATGAGAGTCCTGCACGTCACTACTGCTCAATCTGATGATGACTGGACATCCTGCCAAGATGCTTTGTCACTTAAAGAGAATTTGATTACAACCACTACACAGCCCCTTCTAGCATCAGAAAGAGAATGTCTACGAAACATTTCCTAAGACTTTCAATAAGACCCAAAATGAAGAGGTTACACACTCCTGTTGGCTTGAATCATGGGGAGGTACATACATGACTCTCGCATCTGGTACGTTGAATGGTGGTACACATGGATCTAATCACTTTTATCTGTTTTTTTTCACTAATAAAGTTAATTTTTAAAGAGTCTATAAATGGACTAAATCTAGTTAGTTGTTTGAATTTGAATAACTATTGCCCAAATATAAATGCACTACTAATATTAATTAAAATTATTAAATTTAATAATTAACAAATTTATTTATTTCATTAAATCAGAACCACTAGGCAGTGGGACATGAATCACAGCCCATCATGAACATGTTAATACTCTGAGAAGATCCATTAATCAAAATACTGAACTCCTGGGACACTCTGGGGGAATTGTGGCTGTCCAGTATGTTTTCCTGCTCATTGGTCATATGGATGCATTTGTGGACACACACTCATACACCTTCCACTTGCAGCCTGTTTTGACAAAAGCAAAATACAATAGAAAGTACACTGGGCTCAGATTCCATCAACAAGAGACCAGTTACAAATGCAACCAGAGCATTTACTCCAGTTTTCCAGAGGCTTCTGGAGAAATAAAAGGAGGCTGGGCTGCAGCTCACTAGCTGTAGAACACTAAGCAAGAGGATGCTTCTCTCAGCCTTTTTCTCTCTCTCAGCCAGGGATAATATGTAGCTCAGATAACTTAGTTAGCCACCCTGAGCCAGTCCTGTGTGTGGGCCTTACCACCTACAGCCCTGTGCTGAGGCCTCTGGGTGAACCATTCTACGTACCCTCACAGTCCTTGGGGAGAACTTGAAAAAGGCAGGAAGAGACTGCATCTGGGAGGAAAATATTTACTGCTGGGTTCCAAAGCTTGGTAAAGACATCCATGCTCCACTTTCCACCACCTTGGGCCCCTGGCTACGCTGGCACGTGACACTCTCCTCAGCCATAAGTTAGAGGATGAGCTGGCAGATGCCAGCCTGAGTCCTGGTGGAAGCGGTGGCAGCAGTGACAGTGGCTTCCAAGGAAGAGAATGAAGAAGGAAAAGCAATCCTTTCTGCAGCTGATGGTATCATTGCCTTTGGATGGTAATCTTTCTGGAAGAACCTCAACTGCCCAGGAACCTTCAGACCCTGCTGCTCCTAATCTTCAGTCCTCTTCTGATCACTTTAGAACTAGGGTTGCCAGGGACCTGGATGCACTGGAGCACATGTACCCAGGAGTACATGTACCCATCTGATACCACTCCCAAGTAGGGCTCCATTCTGGTGTCAAACGTTGACAACGTGAGGACTGACTTTCTAATTAAAACCA
>NDGN011555499.1:12483-26379 GCA_002564285.1 Tympanoctomys barrerae | reverse complement strand
ACACACACACACACACACACACACACACACACACAAATAAATAAATAAATTTAAAAAAAATAAGTTTTGCTTTGTTTTGTTTATAAGTCAGGGCTTTTCTATAGAGACTGGGCTAAACTTGAGTATGCTAATCTCCTGACTCAGCCCCAACTGCTAGGATTAAAGGCATTTGCCACAGCACTTGACTTTTGCTCATAATTTTCATTAATTGATTTCCCTTTTCTTAGTTTTATTAAAAAATTATCGGAGAATCTGGGAAACTAAGAGATGATGCTTCCTAGAATTAAAAAGAAGAGAGAAAAATATATTAAGTCAGTGGACCACTCAGACGTACATGCCCAAAAACTCAGGAAAATGATATACTTATGATGTAGAAATAAAGAGAATCTGATTTTAGACTAGGCCCAGTTGTTCTAGGTACAGCAAGCATTAAACCATTGAAAACAGGACAGGATGTGGTGGTGGGTGGAATATGCTACCTTATGAGGTATGTAGTTGGTGAATTCTGTATTTCCTCTTATTCTTTAGGCTGGTAACACAAGGATAAGGTAAGAGCATATAGAGTTACCTTCCTTCTGGGGAAATCCTACCTCCCTCACTCTAGAATGTGGAAGGAAATTTCAATAGAATCACATTCTCTTCGAATGAAGGGTGAAGAATGGTTTTCAACCATGATCTTTGTTCCACACTTCTGATCACTTAGTACATGCCATGCACTGTGCTAAATCACTTCCACGCCTCATGAAAACTCATGAAATAGCAGTCAGTTACCTTCATTTTGCATGACAGGGATCAGTAGGGTAACTTGCCCAAAGTTATGCGAACAGGTTTGGGGGCTATAAAGTTTGTGTTATTAGCTATCTTTATACATCCTATTGTAATTTATCACTTCAGTGCTACCCCCAAAGGACTGACATTTCAAATCCCCAAAGTACTGTCCCATTCTTTAAAAGGGACTTTTGTTGGACATGGGATCTATGATCCAAAGAAACAACATGCTAACCCATTATGTACATCATTTTGTCTCAAAATTACAGACCTTTGTAAGCAAAAACATTGCTATTGAAAATGAAATTTTGGCTGAAAGTGTGAGCAATTGGTACATACTTCACCATGTGATTTTGTATTTTTATGTTACTATTCCCCCTGAAGAATATAGTGCATGAGGTAGAACTGTTGAGGAAACAGCTATCACTGTAGAAGAACAGCAATGGAAAGGTAACTTTGCCATCACATTCCAACTAATCTCACGCTGTACCAGTTTAGACATAGGAACGTTTATTTTAAAATTTCTTCAAAATGTCAGTTTTATATATTTTTTTGGTAATTTTAATGAGAAAGAAATAGCAATGAGAAAGTTCCAAAACAGTAGGATAGTTACAATAATTAATATATTGCATATTGTTGTCCTCATATTATTCACAGTACAAAATGCAGACATGATATCTTGTCTAAACAATATTAGTACAGATCTTTCTTCTTATTAAACTAAGAGAGAGTAGCTATATATCTATCCTATTAAAATGTCAGTTTGAAAATAAAAGTCAAAATATCTAAGGGCTGAATTGCCCTACTAGGTAACAGAGATCTTTAAGCTTTGTCTTTGAAGAAGTCTCCCCAGAGAATTGTCTGGCCATTTTTTTACTTTTTACCTCATAAGAGAGAAAACAGAGTCAATGGAGGGAAAGTTCCAACTGGATTGAAAGTGCTGTAATATGAATAGAGTCCGAGGCATCAAGAACTTATCACAGCAAACTTTGGGTCAAGCAATGCTCTCATCTTTGGCCTCTCCAGAAGTTCAATCAGAGCAGCAGGAGATACTAGCTGGGGGGATGCTGTTTCATTCTGGTCTGAGTCTTTATATTAATGACAGCCCCTACAGTCAGGATCTCTTCTGAATACACATAATCCACAGCATAGGTTTTTAAGAGCATAGTAGCTATTCTTATCATGATACATTTGTTTATTTGTAACAATCACCTATGCTTTTCAAAAATTCATATTTAAAAAAATCCAGACACTAAAAACCAATAGCCACCTATCAAGACAAGATGTATTTTAATGACTTCAGTACAAATCTTCATTCTCTCTTGCCTGAAAAAAGACACCACTAATAAGTCTGCTAGTAAATGTCCAGGGAGAGAAGAAAAGGGAGAAAAAGGCAACAGGAAATATTCTTTATATCTGACAATAAAGACAGAAGTCTACTTTTGTACTTACAATAGCAGTTGGAGTGGCAGCCAGCACACAGTAGAGCACCAGAGGGGTAATGAAGCTTTCTTCCTCCGTCCCCGGGTACGGCTTCATCAAATCTCCATCCTGACAGAAGAATCCTTGGATATGCACCTGAAAAGTGTCAGTGCATTCGAAGTAGTAGGCAAGCAGCACTGTCCCGGCCATGATGACAAGCTGAAAATACAGCATGGCCACACAAAGACATTAGCAGGGCTTCGGAGCAGTGCTGGTCCCCTGAGCACAGTCCCTCCATCACCCAGCAACTCTCCTGGTGTTGGCAAGTGTGTGCGTGCCTGGTTCAGCGAGATCCAGGCTCTGAAAGTGTGTGCTTGCTTATCTGCCTGGTAACATCTGTTATAGAAACTTTCCAGCAAATAATGTGCAGCAATCGGAAACAGAGAAAATGGACAGTCTTGTCAAGAGATCCAGTGTCTGCTGCTGCGCTCTCAGTGTATGTGTGGAAATAAGGCAATGTGTCCACTGATGAAGAAGATGTAAAGTTGCAGGGCAAGCTGTCTACATGTAGATATAAGGGCTATTCTTAACAAATTCCACAACATCTCAAAGTCTACCTTATAAGATATTAGAAGTAAGTGAATCACGGACAAATGACTGATTAAACAAATCAATAAATGATCAAACAAGAAAGATTAAAAGTTAAGAAAAAAATTCATAATCACACTCTAAATTACTGGCAGGTATTGACATTAGTTATAACTTTTTTCTTTTTCAGAACCGGGGATTGAACTCAGATCCTTGCATTTGTTAGTCAAGCGCTTATCCTACTGAGCCATCTCCCCGGCCCCGACAATAGTTATGACTTTTTACCTATTCCAAAATGATTTTTCTTTAAAAAAAATGTATTTAAGTGTAGAATCTACAGCCTCACTACACAGACTCATAGTGATCCTCCTGTTTTCAGCCTCTCAAGCACTGGGATTACAGGCATGTGTCACCAGGCCCAGGCTCAGTCACCATCTCAGTGCATCTGAGGGGTGAGGCTGGCACGACACACACCAGGGATTGAACCCCACTCTGTGTGCCTGCCTAAGCAAGTGCTTTAGTACACTGAGCTATCTTGCCGGCCCTGTGATTTTGCTTTTATTCCAAAATACTTTCTACCTGTAAAGCAGAGACTTTGCTGATGATCATGTCTTACTGTAGATATATCCTTCATAAGATTTAGACATAAAAGAGACACTATTATCCTTTTATTTTGCATTAGAAGTTGCCTCGACATTCACTGAGGTTTAAATATCATTTTCAACATTCATGTAGGATGAGTGAATATGGAAATGCTTTTTTTATTTATATTTGGAAACAGCAAGATTGTAAGACATTGACAAAGGTAGATAGTAAACAGGATTTGAGGTGGTAAAATTGTAGAAATATAAAACATTTCCTGGAATTCTTCTGGTCTAATATTTTCATTTCATAGATAAGAAAACTGAGATTCAATAAGGGAAATCTACAATAGCTGGATGATCCCACAAGAAAACTAAACCCATGCTTAGGCAAAACACTGGGAAAGCAGTAAAATTAAAATAGGGAAAATATTTTAAAATATTGATTTGTTTAAAGCTATCAAAGTAATCATTGTTGGAAAAAGTCCTAACTTGGAAGAATGTCATTATACTTCTGTGACTTAATGTTGTCTCTGTTTGCAAGTGTGTATAAGATAGTGATGGGGAAGTTATAATCCTTTTTGGGGGGCAAGGGGAGAGGTTAGGAAGTCAAAGAGTTTTATTCCAGACTTAAAATTACTAACACAAAGTGACATGGCTGGTTAATGTTAAAGCCAGGACTAGAAACTTCCATTTCCTGATTTTCAGGATAAAAACAAACTCTAAACCAAAAGCCACCTATAACACAGTGTTAAAATTGCATCCTGTGTCAAAGACTGGAGGGAGGTGGGTCAGCTGCATGGCAGAAAGGCATTGTTTTGGTTTTCGTATCCATTTTCCTATCCTTCAGCCCTTCACTGGTGCATATGCAGCCTCACCTACTGCCTCGCTCTTGGGCCAATACTTTTGCAATTCCACCTCACCATAATAAAAACTCTCATTTTCTTCAAGGGCTGTTTGTATTAATAATGTTCCTCATCATTTGAATTTTCCTTTTCACACCTTTTGTCTTCAACTCAGAAGCTTTGTACGTCTTCCAGGTTGTGTTTCAAGTTCAAACTCCCAATCATCCGATGCAGAGGTCCTTCTTTGGGCCACCTCTAGTGCCACTTTCGTTTGGGGCCACACATCATGCTCTCCAGTCACTATTTGTTGTGCATGACTGTTTCTGGCTACACAAGTGTGATATTCTTCTAGTGTCTGTCAGTCTTTACCGAGGGGGATCACAGTGGCTTTTCCAACACAGTGTCAGAGCAAGCAATAATCTGTGGATATCCCAATGGTGTTTCTCCATGTCTGAGATTTTTTTTTTTTTTTTTCAGATCTGGGGATTGAACTCAGACCCTTGCACTTGCCAGGGAAGTGCTTATTCTACTGAATCTCTCTGGCCCTTATCTGAGGTTGTTTACTGCTTCTAAGAGCCAACTAACAACCTTAAGTCCAGATATGATTGTTGTTTCTTTTTTGTTCTTTCTTTTTTATGTATTTGGTACAGGGTCTACAGAGTCTCACTATGTAGATCAGACTCATAGTGATCTTCCTGTTTTCAGCTTCCCAATCGCTGGTATTACAGGCCCGTGCCACCACACCAGTCTCAATTGCCATCTCAGCACGCCTTGGTGGTGGGCCCAGCATGGCATGCCGGGATTGAACCTTGGCTGCTGCGCTTTGCCTAAGCAGGCATTTTAGTCTGCTGAGCTACCTGGCTGGCCCTTTATGACTGCTGTTTCAAGTATCCAGTTTTGCTTTCCTTATAGCAACAAGGAAAAGATTTGGATTGGTATGTTTTCTATAGAATTAAGACATAGGTACTCCAAAACTGCTATTTCTAATGTACTCTTGCCTACAGGCAAAGCTATGATGTCTCTATTTCTTTTGTGCATGGCTTGTCAGCTGAATTGACTTTGTGGGAAGGAACCTGGCTGCTTCACTTGAATGTATTGGAGGTGAAACACTAGAACTTCAACAGCTTTGAATCACTGCTTCTAGAACTATCTCTCTCCTCCACACAGGTTTGATTTGGGATTTTTGTGTATTTCATCTATGTGGCTGGGCTTTAATATTTCTTAGGAGATGTCTGCTTGGAGAACAAGAAAGGATCTGTGGGAGATTTTGTACAAAGTAAATCAAACCCCGATATAGTTTCCTCTCTCAAGGAAAAGTATGCTATTTTATTGGGTGTCTTTCTTCTGTTACCATTTCCTTTTTCAAGTGGAAAAAGTAAAAAAGAAGTAGTCCAAAACAAATGTGTATACAGAGAAAGATCTCAGTACAAAAGCAGGGAGTAGAGACTCGCAGCACAACTGTCAGAACATTCAATACATCAAAACCATGAATAAAAACATTGTCAGCAGCCACAATAAAAACCAATGTCATATGCCTAAATGTGAAATCTTTATAATAAATCTTAATAGCACTCCGATTTAATTCTGGAAATAGCACTGAGAGAAAAATGGGTGCATTGATCAGTCCACTACTGCATGTGAGAACAGAGAACCCCAGAGACACAAAGAGCATACAGAGAGTAGGCGACGTTGGTAGCTTATGAAACAGGACTTCCCCACCAGCACAAATCAACTTGCCTTTGCCTTTTCCCTGAGCAGCCAGCATGTATGTCATTTTCAGACTTCTTAAACCCCTCAGGACATCTACAACAATGCCACTTAAAGATGCAAAATGAGTGAAAAATCAAACAATTCAGATATGGATTTCCAGTCTTATTTCCTAGTGAACATTCTTTTGTTATCATTTCTAAAAAGAAGCTGATGTATTTGTCACAAAAGGAGATTCAGCACAGGTTGATTCTGCTTCCCAAAACAGAGACACCCACTCCCCCCACGGTGACGGTGCCCCAGCCTTCAGCGTACTCCATCTCTCCTCCTGTACTAGGTCATGATTTGTCACTGTCTAGATTTGTGTGGCTGGTGCCAGCTGGCACAGTTGCCCTCGCTGCTTGCTTCCCCATTCCTATTTAGGAATGCATGGAGGGAGGCCATCGTGTTGGTGTCACATCAGCAGATGGCAAGGCTGTGTCGGGTTGAGTACTGGTTGAAAGGTTGAAGATGTCAGTGTGACAGAAGCAGTTATGACCGTGGGAGGATAACAAGGAGTAGGGAGCTCACACACCAGGGACTTTCTTCAGCTGTCACTTCCCAAGAATGATAATCTAATATAAGAAAATGTGTTAAATGCTGATTATTTCACAATTATTCAGAAGGAAGATGCCAGTAATTTCTGAACCACAGCCTCTCATGAGGACGAGACCTCACCACTTCTGCTGAGGCTCTCAGGCCCTCTGCTGATCAGAAACATGTAAATACCACAAAAAGCAATATATGTGAATGTCATAATGCTAAGTAATAAAATATAAAGTTTGGAAAAATTGTGGACCACCAATTTATAGATCTGATACAAACCAGGGGAACAAGACACCAGGCAATGGTGACATGGCTTGTAAGAGTGTGCTTGTGAGGTTGGAGGGAGAGTTGGTGTGTGGTTTAGAGTGTAGGGGTATTTGTCATACTGGGCAATCCTATATCTAGGAAGAAAATGTCCAAATGGTAAGGAGAACAGTGGAAGAAAGAGGGGAAAGGAAAAGAAAGGTAGAGGGTAGGGATAAAATACTTAAGTATTTTAAAACATGGAAGGAAAAGAAAGTTTTGTAAAGGGAGAGGGGAGGAAGTATTAAAGGGAAGGGAGGGAAATTAGAAGAAAAAGATTTATTATGTACAGGTACAAATTACTTATGAATAATGTGATCATCATCCATGTCAAAAATATACCAATAAAATTAATTGAAAAAGGACAAAAAAGTAATGGGTAATTCCAGTGGTAGGTGACCACTCCCTTTGGTTTGCCTGCGCCTGAGGGATTTCTCAGGGTGTGGGACTTGCTGCACTCAAATCAGCATGGTTCTGAACCTACCAGAGTACTTAATTATTCTACCTGGGACCGTGAATATTCCCTTCCCCAATGAGCTTTCTCATTCTGGTTTGACTAAGAGGTACTCATGCTAAGTAATCCATCAACAGCTTTTCTAGGGAACTACCTCTGAGCTCAGTCTCGAACTGAGCGCAGTGAAAGTAAAGGATTCTCAGACTTGCTCCACAAGCCCAATAATGGGCAGTGCTAACGACACAGTGTGGTCTGTCGGGTGTGACAGCTGATCCTAAGTGCAATTCCTCCATAGAGACAGTGGCTCTGAGAGAAGTAGACAGAGGAGCAAGGAAAGGGACTGCTGCCTGTGGCAGACAGGGGCCAAAGGGATGGAGAACAACATGGTGCCTGTTCAGAACGCTGGCCAGGGCCCAGCCCCATGGACATGTCCTTCCATAGAATGAGATAAGACAGCTGAAGGGGCACTGCATGGAGCTTAGGTGGCAAGGATTAATGTGCTTGTGACACCGGAGAGCATGTCTTAGCGAGAACTGCAGGGAAACACATAATTTAAAGGTCTGCATGTTTTTCAGTGTTGAGAAAGAGCATCTGAGACACAGTATCTGCCTATTCTCTGGGGCTGGCATGAGACTCTCAAGTGGCACTAATGCAAATGGAACCGAGGTAGAGGCTGAAGAGCAAGCACATATGAAAACTGACAGTGAACCCATGGGAGAACTTACCAGGGATCTGGTCAGAAGGGCTGCAGAATCTAAACAACAGGGGCAAGAGCTAAGAAGGGAGAGTAGAGGAAGGAGGAAGAAAAAGAAAAGGAGGAGGTGATCGTAAACAGCATGCTATTTTTATGTCCCAGAAACTGTTCTAAGCATTTTACATAAATTGAGTCAATCTGCCCAACTATTCTGTATGAAAGCAATGTTTTATTTGCATTTTACACATGAGACAACAACTGGTGAGAAATTACATGAATTGCATAAAATCACACAGCTCAGGGGGACGACCTGGGATGATTACTCTAAGTATAATGCATCTCTTCACACAAATTTATGTGGCCTGGGGAAAATTAGATTACAAATGGAAGTCAATATGATAAGTACTAAACTGTGGAACATTTTTGGGTACTTTACTGAAATGCCTGGGAGGGTCAGTTTCTTCATCTGTATGAAGGTTAATAACTATCTCATATAAATGCAATGAGACTATTTACATACTCTCATTTTGTTCCAAAAGTAATTATATCAACTTTCACCAATAAAGTAAACTATTATCAGTAAGAAGTTGGAACAGAACAGGAAAGGAAATAAATTACAGAAAACAGAGACAGGAATTACACCCTTAAACATAATCTAACAGTGTAACAAATAAACGTGGGTCAGCCATACATTTCACAGTATCTATAAGATCAAAAGCAAGGCAGCAGTAAAGAATAAGGGGAATATTTCTGAAACAGTGACCAGACAAGAGTTCTTTCTTTGGTTACTGTACATAATGCATAATGTGACACGATAAGTAATGACTCAATGGTAAGATGGTCTCTTTCTCTTTCTCTTTCTCTGTCTCTGTCTCTCTGTCTCTGTCTCTCTATCTGTCTGTCTCTCTGGCTCTCTGGCTCTCTCTCCCTCCCTCTCCTTCTCCGTATATATTCATTTATTTTACAAAATCTCATATCAATTCAATTGAGGCTGAATATAAGCTGGGAATATTATTCAGAATGCTTGCCTAGCATCCATAAGGTCCTGTGTTTGATTTCTACTATTGCTTAATATAATCAAAATTCATAAGAAAATATTGTGGGATAGAACGGAAGACTGATTTGGTCTCTGTTAAACTTGACAGAGACAGACAACAAAAGGTTCAGAGGGAAGGCCAGACTATCTGTACTGGAAATCAGATCTCCTGCTTACTAAATCGTTTGCCTCGGTTTCTTCATTTGCAAAATGTAGTCATTAATACTGTAGTGCCCACCTCTTTAGTTTATTTCTAGGACTGAATGAGGGCTGTGCACCAAGGATTGTGAGCAATGTCTGATTTACAAGGCTAAGAATTTTCTGGAAGCATAGATATACTGTGGCTTTTAGGTTTCCTTCTTACCTATGGTTTCTTTCAGTTTTGATTTTTAAAGCTATCATGCAGCACTGAATTAAAACCTGCTAGCTAGCTAAATATAGACTCTCATCATTTAATTATCAAATAATCAAACTGAGGTTAAGAAAAGCAACCTGTTGTGAAACCTGAAATGGATTAGTATTTATATTAGCATTCATCACTTATTCTTTAAAGAAATAAGTGCATAAGCAAGTATGTGTAGATGGAATGAAATCCTGCAGTCATTCAAGTAATATTGATTAGGTGCCTACTACACATAGATGCTGAAAGTATTCAGCTGTTAACAAAACTAAGGCATGGCCTTTAGACTTAGGCAACTTTCCATGGAATGGCAAATGTTATACAATAAGCCCAAAGAAATAACGACTCATGCATCGGCCATATACTCTCACTGGCTATGTAGTACATGGTACTCACACTGCTCAGTGAGCTATAACCAGTTACGATCACTGAGAAAGAGGAAACTTGTCTAAGCTCACAGAACCAGTGCATGGTGGAGCCAGGATTTCCACCTCTGGTGTCGTGTAATTACTCTTTTACACTTAAAGCCTGAAATTAGCCCAAAGAGCTGATAGATGCAAACTGACTTGCATGTGGTAAATGCTCAGTTCTTTCTCTTTTTAAATTACTTTGGGGTAAGAGTAGAAGTTGCCTGATATCCTTCCATTTTTTTCTTTACTCTTTAAAAAATCATATTCCCTTGCTTAAGATGATTCTTTTCCCAACTCTCTTAACTTTTCCTTTTCCTCAGCCAAATCTAAACTGGTGGTACCCTCAAATGGTCTACACTTAAGCCCTCTCTCATTTTTTTCCCTATTGTCTTCTCAGGAGGTCTTAGTTCTTTCTGTGGCTTTCATTTTTCTCTTGTTCCATGCACCCTCATCACCATTCTCAGCTCTGTGTTCTCTCCTGACCACTAACATTGTGTTCTAGACTTCAAATACCACAAGTTTAAACTGGGAGTGAAACTTTAGCATTTGTCCCTCCTAAAGGATGTTATTCCCCTTTTCTTGCCCATCCAAGTTCAACCAGTATCCAGTCACACAGGCCAGAGATCTCAGTATCATCTCAGATGGCTTCTTCCTTACCATACCTAGACAGTTGTCTGGTTTTACTTACTGCAATCCCCCCTTGTATTCGTCCCATTTTTCTTGCACCTGTTCTCACTGTCTTAGACAAGCATCCAAATTGTCTCATCTTCCTCATTGAAATCCTGTTCTACTTTCTCTTGCTGTGTTTGGTATCTCAGGCTCTGTTTGCTATCACTTACCCTATTTATTTGCTATAAAATAGTTGCCATCCTGGGGGCCTGCCCCTTACCTCAGTTCTTTAAGTGGCTGCTTCCACAAAGCAGTCAGGCTTAGTTTGATCCCCATAACTCAAGCCAGCCAAACCTGCCCTGAAGGCATTCTGAGCCAGCCAAAATAAAAATAAAATAAAATAAAATAGTTGCCATCCTGAGGTAGAGCTATAATTACATGTCATTATACTCCTCCAAAATCTTTGCTGATTACTTCCTATAGATTGTATTTGAAGATGAAATCTTTAGAAAAGAATTATCTCATAAGGGTGGAAACCCTTTAAATGAGATTAGTGTCTTTATAAGAAGAGACTTGACAGATTATCTTTTTCTTTCTAAAATAAGGCAGCTTTTTACAAGTCATCAAGAGGGCCTTCAGCATACAATTTATAGGCTGGCATCTTCATCTTGGATTTTCTAGCCTTCAGAACTTTGAGAAAAATGTGTGCTGTTTAATCTACCCAGTCTATTATAATTTGTTATAACAACTCAAGGCATGACATAGGTATTATGGGTAAATCCAGGAATTTTCTCTGCATTGAACATACTGGATTTTATCTTGCTCATATTTTTGGTAAAAGGGAGAAGGCTGCCACCTGAATAGCACTGGCTACAAAATGACATATGGCATTGCTCCTCAGTTAGTGGGAAATATCTAACATACCCCTCTCCTTGGGATGCAGACCCTTTCTGCATGGCCATTCCTGAAAGAATAAAGGCACATACCACATGCCTGACTTTACTTAGTCATTTTCATTCTGCATTGTGCTGGTTGTTCATTACAGATTATATGGAGAAAGGTAAAATATACAATAATATTACATAGAATCAGAGCTACACCAAGAAAGAGATAAATATTGGCTCTAAGTTAAGCTAAACTGGGTGAGAAGTTTTCCTGTTTGGTCTTCTGCTTGTAAATGTTTTTCTAACTCAAACACAGGGATGAATACATAGAAGCGATGCTTTGTGTAGAGTGGCACAAAAGCATCAGGCATAGCTAATATCAAAAGAGGAAGAATGAAAACTTGGATTCTGACAATGAGACTGTTCTTTAAGGATAAATGTAAAGCCATACAAGAATCTCTGGTAGTCTATAATTCAGGGATGAGGAAAGTGAAAGGCATAAGATTCTGGCCTGAGATGCTTATGGGCTCAGCCTTTCCCCAGGGCTGCCTCAGGCCTCAGAGCTGGGAAAGGTGAGAGCTCACTATCCATCACATGCATGAGAAAAGTGGGAGCGATGGGAGCTTCTACAGAGAAGTCTGGGAGAAGGCCATGGATGGTTTTGTGTGCATTTTACTTAATAATTGGAGATCAGAAGAAAAGAGAGAGTAGATAGAAGCAATCTGTCAGGAATCTCTGCAGTCTAAAATCCTCTACAGTTGCTATATTCTTTGTTAAAATGAATTAAGATGTTTTGGGTGCTAACCAGACATCCCTCAAGGAATGTATGAGAAGTCAAGAGACTACTTTTAACACAAGCCATGTGCCCAACCCCTCAGCTGGTTGGTAGAAATATGCAGACGAAGGCATTCTTTCAGTTTTGCAAGGCTATGAGAACATGACCAATTGTCATTATCATCACACAATCAGATAGTTGCTCTAATTGAGGAGGCGGTAGGTGAATGAATAAAAGGAGGGTGGACAGATACAATGACAGCAGTAAGAAGAGCATGTAAGCTCAGAGAAACATGATGAAGGACAGGGAAGGGCTAGATCAGCCATGGTATTTGAGCTGGTTTTCCATTTGAGCTGGATAGAAATTCATGACCTTTGGAGTTTAAATACCCAGGCTCAATATTGATGGAAAATTTTGTACCTGTGCAATGTTAGGTGATTTACAAAATCAATCCATATTTTAGTTTCTCACCATATATGATGAGAGTAATAATATCTACTGCACTTATTTGTTAATTTGTATATATATATATATATATATATATGTATATATATATATAGAATTATATGAGAAGACTTGGAGAAACCCTTTGTAGATAATAAAGTACCATACAAATATGTTTACTAAATGAATAAATTAACAAAACTAAACCTGGCCAGTATAGCAAATAAGAAGCTAAAAAATGCATTTGTGAGACATACATGCTTATATTACTGTGACTCATTTATGAACCTATTGAGGTCTGGTCCTACCCTAATTTTTCTCCACACCTGAGGATGGTGATATTATCCCAAGAAGAGGATGAATTATGATTAATTACCTTTCTTCCTTATAACAGGCAAAATTCTGATCTGACCTCTAACATTTCTGTTCATTGGTACATATTGCCTGTATGGTCCTTATTGGTAGGTATGTGCAGGATCTATTAATATAATGAGATGTTGATCATATTACATTATATAGCTAAAACAAAGGAATTGTGATCATGTAATAAAGGCCCTTAATCAGTTATCTTCTTATTAATAAAAATATTCTCCTTGTGAGCACTTAACAAAGATGTAGATTTGAGGAACTGGGGAACATCTCCATGGGTATTTAGGAAGACAACTTCCCTGATGTAGAGAAGGTTACATGACTAAAAGTGGCACACAGATTTTGGGAATTCAGGGTCTCAGTCTTTTTTTTTCCCTGCATTTTAGGGAAGAGTCTACAGGGTGTTCAGGGTCTCACTACTAGATCATACTCATAATGATCCACCTGTTTACAGCCTCCCAAGAGCTGGGATTACAGGCATGTGCCACCACACCCAGTTTCAGTTGCTGTTTCAGTGTGCCTCAGGGGTGGTGTAGTGTTGCAGGCCTGGGGATTGAACCCTGGCCCCTGCACCTGCTTGCAGAGGCTTTAACTGCTGAGCTATTTGGCTGGCCCTCAAGGCCTCAGTCTTATAGCCTCTGCCAATACACTTCGAGTTTGGAAGAGGATCCTGAGTCTCTGGTGAGATTACAGCCTTAGATGACATGCTGACAGAAGACATGGATAAGATGATACATGTAACTCACACCCAGACTCCTGACCCACAGAAACTGTGAGATAATTAATTTGTATGGTTTTAAGTTAATAAGTTTATGATAATTTGTTTGTAGCATAGAAAACTAATATATTAGCCCAGGTGTGGCACACACCTGTAATCCTAGCACTTTGCAGAGCTGAGCAGGAAGATCTGAAATTTAATTTACAAAAACTCTGGGCTCAATCCTATGGGTTCAATCCTTAGTACAAAAGAAAGAAAGAAAGAAAGAAAGAAAGAAAGAAAGAAAGAAAGAAAGAAAGAAAGA
>NDGN011555499.1:0-12433 GCA_002564285.1 Tympanoctomys barrerae | reverse complement strand
AGAAAGAAAGAAAGAAAGAAAGAAAGAAAGAAAGAAAGAAAGAAAGAAAAAAGAAAAGAGAAATTTTAAATTTCCAATGACATCTATGAGCAACTGAGCCATAGAGGGGTGGCTCCAGGAGGCAGAAGAACCGCAGATCTTGTGCTTCCATTGAGTTTTCTTCATGTGCAGCAGGACCTGCCTTTGTCTTCTATCAAGGCTGAAACTTTTGAGCTGCTTAGCACTAATGTCCTATTATTTTCTGCCTCTACTTCCCAAATTTTGAAACCTGATACATGGTATCTGCTGTTTACTAAACAATCAGTATCTATTTGGGAATAATGAATGTGGCTTCTGATTTTAATTTATGACTTTAAAATTAATTACATATGCATTGACTATGACAGGCTTGAGACTGGCAGGGTAACCCACCTGATTCATGATTTTTACTTTGTATCAAAGAAGTTTGGTATGTTGACCACCAAACATGGATAAGTGTGCATTTTGTTTCTTTTTGAAAGACAGAAAGTAGCCCAGTGACATAATTAGAAATGTTTATCCAGATCACAATTTTCCACATCTGAGAATTACACACTTAAGCCCCAGTCATGCTTGACTATTGCAGCATGACAGCTATATCAGCGTTGTAAGACTGACTCTGGCTGTGGCTGGCTGAGATGAGGGTCAATGCCTGGGCTAACAGGGCCCGAGAGATTCTTTCAAGGATCTGAAGTGAGAGGCATAGAAATCCATGCACCTTTGTTGACCACTGAACTCAGGACTTAAAACCCCAGGAGCTGCAGAGCTGCTGTGCATAGCCATTTGAACCCAAAAACTATGAAAGCTAGTGGACAAAGTACGAGAGAAAAATGAACCAGGAAAGATGAGTGAAGAGAATGAAGACCCGGATATAAAAATAATTTTGATCAGAATGGTTGTTCGGTTTCTCTTTGTAGATCATGTTATAAAAGCCAGTCTATGCTCTATGAATTTCATGGAAGCCACTTCTGCTTTTATTTAAAAATTCCCTTTTGGCTTCATGTCATGTAACTTCATGTTATGTAACTTCATGCAATGTAACAGGATTACACTAATCCAAAGAGCTATGGTCAAAACAATTCATCCTGTACTTGTAGGAGTCAGGGTGTTTAGGACTCTGGACTGGGACCTCTGCTCTAAACCTCAAGTGCTCTTGGGTATGACTCTGTGAGTGTTTAAGATCTTTGTAGGACTGAGAAATACCAATTAAGACACAAGGAAAATAGGTGTGCAAGGTGGATGCCTCTCTTTAGACGCTAATGTTAAAAATAACTATTTCTTTTCAAGAAGGAAGGAGAGAGCCCTTAGTATGCCAACTATTCAAACCAAAATCATTGAAAAAGTGATGGCCTTTAAAAACAAATAAAAATCATGCAGAATATTTAGTACAATTCAAAAGAAATAAGAGATCATTTCTCACAGAAATGACATATGAAGCAGATTTAAGTTAATAGTAGATCTAAGGAGGTTTGCCTGTGAGTCAGGAAGACATCTCATTAATCTATGATGATGAGTTCTTCTGAATTTTTAAAAGGGCCAGTAAGAGAAGCTATACTTGTAATTTCCAAAGGAAATTTAATTTTCTTTCCATCTTTAAAATTTCATTCATTCATAATTGAAAGAAGTTTTCAGTAAAAGAGATATGAACTTAATCAGCAGGCACAACCACTGGTGAGAAAAACGTGACAATTAAATTGAATGCAAAGCCCAGTACTAAATCTTCACCAATGCAACTTTGGCTTTCTGAGTCTGAACTGGTTGTACTTCCTGCCTGAATTATGGCTTCCTAATCTTTTGTCATAGAAAATCATTGCATTGTTTTATCTAAGTGGAAGGAAAAAAATCTTTATAATTAAGTTTTTTTTTTGTTTGTTTGTATTGCACATTAAAGATTTATATGACGTGTCAGTCCCAAATAAAGATAACTTACTTAAGGTCTGACATGCAAATTTAATTCTTATATTAAGTGGTTTCATCAGACAGGTTTTATTACTGGAATATTGCTATCATGAATTTCTTAAAAGTACATTTCTTCAGTGTACAGGGAATAATTTTAAACTTATATGAGCATGAAACTCCTCCTTGTCTTTTCTTCTCAGGATGTGCTAACAGCATATATTCATGGAACTCAGTTGGGAAAAGACATAGTTCGAGAAAAAGAAGAAGAAAGAGGAGCAAAATTAAGAATGAAAATATAAATGTCTAGTTGTAGCAAGTGGAGGGTAAGAACAACCTTACATGTATTAAATAAAGAAACAAAGACCATATTGTTGAAGTCTTTATTTCTATCTGGATTTATACAGTGTCTATTCTTTTCATGGAACCAATAATTTCAGTCTGAGTTACCAAATAAAAATGTTTTGCATGTAGATACAAAAGATATCTCACAGTTCAGAAGCAGATTCCATGACTGAGTTCTTGGTATGCTGTTATTCATATATCCTGCCAATCTGAATTTGGAGAATGAAAGAACATGGAAAACAAGAATAACAATTGCATATTTTGCACTAAGCAGCACCCATGGAATTTCTGTGATGACATCTATCATTCCCTTTTGCAGCTTATGAGCCAATATAGCGAAGCCACCACATTTCCATGATATCTATTCATTTTAACTACTCCTTGCTGCCCCAACATGGTTTGAAGGCTCCCCATCTCTTGTTGCTCATCCCAGACAGTCAAGCTCAGCATCATTGTTACCACTGACATCTCTGAAAGACATGTAAAGGTCTTGCATCCTATTTTGAACTTAACAAAACCATACAGAGGAAGTTTCAGGAGAGAGGCCTCTAATTTTGATACAGTTCAAATATAATTGAGTCAAAGGAGGATGACCTGGTCGAGAGGTTTCCAAAGACCTTCAGGGCAAAGCAGGAGAGGAAATAGAGGGTGATGGATGTATGCTGTTGAACGATGCTTTGTGAAGCCACAAGAAGTTATTAATTTACCTCTTTTAGTTTGTACAGTCAAAAACTGTAAAATCACAAAGAAAATGTCATGTTGCTCTCTAAGGGCAGTTCAACTCTTTTCTCTAATCATTCTCACAAATACACTGTTGGGGAAAATTGCTTTGCTTTGTAAAGACACAGCTAAATATTTGAAATGTAGCAATGATAATTGCATTCTGCACCATGTTGCCATTTAAAATTGCATATATTCTCTCACGCTAAACTGCCAACTCTTGAGGAATTCATCTTTGAATCCCAAGCATCAAGAACAGAACATGATGGTTATTTAGTAAATAGCATTAAATATTCTTGAAGCGGGCTGCATATTTAAAATGAGATTACAAAGCAAAAAGAATAAAAGGGGGAAAAATGGAAAGATTTGATGAAGGCATTCTGTTTGTAAAAATAACCCTAAAATTCAATTGAAGGAAAAGACTGAGAGAAATTATTTGTTGTATGCAATGTGTTAATTATTGAAACTGTCCTACCAATTTGGTTTGACACTGTCTCATTGCTATTTGTTTTTCAATAAAATTATGGAAAAATAAAAAATAAAAACAAACAAAAAACAAAAAAGAAATTATTTGTTATACTAAAAATATAGACACTATTAATATTAACTATACATGGTAAACTCTCCAGTGAAAGAAAGGAAATCAAAGGGAAACTTTCCTATATAGAGCACACCTATATGTATTGTATATACATATTCTATATATATATTTGTCTATATATAATAGATTTGGGATAATAAAGGAGACTAAGTCAAATGAGATATCACATATCACAAGACATTATACAATTGTTAGAAATAATGTCAGATTTTCATGAAATAATAAACACATACATGGCTCTT
Source organism: Tympanoctomys barrerae (assembly GCA_002564285.1). Classification (NCBI taxonomy): domain Eukaryota; kingdom Metazoa; phylum Chordata; class Mammalia; order Rodentia; family Octodontidae; genus Tympanoctomys; species Tympanoctomys barrerae. The sequence continues at coordinate 8,611 of NDGN011555499.1, read as the reverse complement.
ATTAAATGCTCAATACATTTCTAAGTGTTTTGCATATATTCATTCAAATCTCACACTTTTAAAAAGTAAATACTGCTAGTAACTCTATTTTATAGATAAAGAACATGAGGTTAGCCTAAGGTCACATGACATGCAAATGATAGAATTCTGTGAAGCCAGCATGTAGTCATTGGGTCTAATGCTTAACTTGGTGACTCAACAGGGACCAGGGTCCTCACATTGTAAACTTCCTGAGCCTGTGTAAAAGGAGGACACAGGGATGGTGTGGGTGCTAGGCCTGTCCTAGGGTAGGGAGCCTGCTTACACTATGAGTGGGGAGAAGAGGCTTGCTGCCCTCCTTTTTGCTGTTGCTGTGTTTGCCATCTTCTACTGCCATGCATGGCTGCCCGCTGCCATGCCACCCTGCTGGCAGCCAGCTGCTTGTGGAGGGGAACCTCTGCACACTGTGAGCTCAGTAAACTTTTCCCTCTTCAGCTTTGCGTGTCAGGTATTTTGCCCCAGAGATGAAAGAGAAGTAGCTAAGACAAACAATTAAGTGACCTACTTGTTTTTGTTGTACTGGGGATTTAACAAACTATGTTGCTAGACATTTTTTATTTTGAGATAAGGTCTCACTAAGTTGTCTGGTTTCCTAGGCTGAACTCAAACTTGCAACACTCCTCCCTCTGCCTTCCAAGTGGCTAAATTTATAGGCATGTACCACCATGCCTTGCAAATACAATGATATTTAAGTTAAAAACACATATAAGTCACCAACATTTTAGGATACACACACATTTGGGTGTTATAATAAGTATACTAGAGTGGTATGGACAATAACCAAAGATTGTACCACACATTGAGAAGTATGATAAATCCAGTTCATTGGATCTAAGGAACAAATACAAAATCTACAAATTAATATAGATTTACTACCTTACAAACGTAGGGAGTATTTGTGCTGAGCAAAATAATGCTGTGACAGCTATTTGCAAACTGTCTAATTTGTATTTGCACTAAGTTGTTGGAAAATAAATAGAGGGAGAGAGATCACACTAATTCATTTTTAATGTTTTATTCAAACAAACAAAATCCCCTCAAGACATCTGGCTACTACAACTGTTGCACAAAGCCTCCAACCGTGAAATGGGTAACTGCCCTCTACTGTAATTTTCACAGACCTCTTGGTTCATGGTTTTAAAAAGACATCAGAGAAATAATAAATTTCTACTTAAATATTAAAATTACACTAATCCTTTAGATAAGACAAGCATTTTCTCTTCATGAACTTTTAAATTATGAACATATTTAGAAAAAATGCAATGAAATGTGATTTCAAGACTACATATTAAAATGAAAAAATAACAATAACATTCTTTACAGTGTGTGGAGCAAAGTGTTAAAAAGTTCCCACTGAAAAAAGAAAACTAATGATATAGTGTGCAGTTTCCTATGTGTGTTTAAAAGTTTTAAAAAGTATTTTGATACCATTTTAGCATTTCTGTGCCAGAAAGGAAGATGATTATTTTTTTCCCCTACGTACAGCAAAGTTTCTTAGAAATTAGGCCAATGAGGAGAAAAGGAAAAATGTTCCATCTAAATCACCCAGTTTGATTTTCTAAACAGATAAGTCTCAACTTCACAAAAGACTTAGGTGCATTTGTGTTTAACAATTACTGGGTAAGAACAGTACTTATTCCCTTACAAAATTCCTCAACAAGCTGGCTCTGTGGCACTGTCACTACAACACACAGAAGCTCTTGCAAAAAGAAATCCAGCCTGGAGCACGCTGAAATCCCCTGTGGCTGCCAGGTCACAGGTGCGCAGGTCCACATCTGCTTCACTCTGCTTGCTGCTAGATGTGGCCAATTTTTGCAGGAAAGCAATCAGGTGGATACTTGAACTGTGGCTGGTGCAACTGTGGAATGAAATTTTTAATTTTATTTCCTTTTAATTTATTTAAATTTAAACAGCCACACGTGGTTAGAGCCAACATATCAGACAGAATATGATGGCCTTCTACTAGCAGGGTTGTACCATACCAAGCATAAATTTGAGCTATTTATTATAAAATATTCTAATATAAAGATGAATACATTGGAAAACAAACTATCATCACTTTACTCAATAAAGCTTAATAATTATTAATACTTGTTGTATATATTAGTTTACCAGACTTTATTTCTCTCCAGGTGCACAAGCACACACTGTCTATAGAGGTTTTAAAGTTTATAAAACAGAATCACACCATGCATGCTGGTCTACAGCTTGATTTGGTCTTAGCAATTCATTGTGGCCATCTTTCTAGCTTAGTACAGACAGGTATTACAGCTACATGAGCCTAGGTGTTCTCTCTTGTGAACTGTTTTCGTTTTTGTCATTTTCAGCCAAGGAATCCTGATTCATACACAGATGTGTTCAAGGCCCACCTTTAGGGTTAGCATGTTGCATATCTTAAAACTTCCATCTCAGGACAAAGGAACAGAAGTGGGTGGAAACTCAAAAGGGAGACAGAGAGTTTTGGGTGGCAGATGGAGGAACTTACATTTTGCTATATATTTCAAAGGAAATTAGCAAATAATTTTAAGCAGGTAAATGCACTGATCAGATGTGTCCTTGAGGAAGGTTCTCCTGGCAGTAATCTGGAGCAGTGACCCAAGGCAAAAAATTCAGACTTAGAATAAAGGTTTGCTTATAGACCAGTTACCAGGTATGCAGAATTATTTTAATATTTGTGTGATTACATGTTTAGAACAAATTCACAAAATAATATTTAACTCACAAAATAATATTTAACTCTCTCATTCACAACAGAGCACAAGCAACATACTGTGTTTTGTGAATGTATAGTTTTCAACTCTTACTGTGAGGATAGAAAATAATTTATTCATTAATTTTTATTGAGACTGTACTTTATGCTGGGTATAGGGAAATGGTGCATAAAATGAATTATCTGTCCACATAAGAATGGTTGTCAAAAGAAAATTTGTAAGTAAAAAAAGAAGTTCAGTTTCAAACATTTCAGATGTGTATTGTCATCCAGATGAGAACGCAAAAGTGATAGGAGTTGTAGAAAGTTCTGGATTAGAGACACATTTGGGGACTCATCCAGAAGTGTGATCATCTAGTTAGTAAACAAACAGAAGATAGAGGGGTCTGGGGAATGTGACTGAAATGCTGATGACAAGAAAAGAGCTGGAGGGCCGACCAAATAGCTCGGCGGATTAAAGGGCCTGCAAGCAGGCACAGGGGCCAGGGGAAGATCCCTGGGCTTACTGTTCTGGCCCGCCTCCAGGATGAGCTGGGACAGCAATTGAGACTGGGTGTGGTGGCGCATGCCTGTAATCTCAGCACTTGCTAGGCTGTAACCAGGAGGATCACTGTGAGTCTGATCTAGCAGTGAGATCCTGAACACCCTGGAGATCCATCCCTAAAATACAAAAAAAAAAAAAAGAAAGAAAGAAAGATAGATAGAAAGGAGGAAAGAAAGAAAGAAAGAAAGAAAGAAAGAAAGAAAGAAAGAAAGAAAGTAAAGAAAAGAAAAGAGCTGGAGAGCTGGAGAGCAAGCAAGAATAATTAATTAAAAAGAACCTCAAAAGAAGGGCCATGGTAGCTGAGAACCTTGTATAATTGCACTAAACAGGCAAAGTGATGCTGACTGGTGACATGAGTTCTAAAGCCGTGTGATTTTTAAGAAGGACAGAGGAACAGTATTCTGGAAGAAATGAAGCAAAAGCACAACACGAAGTACAATAGGACAAGAGTGTGGGAAATAAAACATAGCCATGGGCAGGATTCTAGGGAAGCAACAGAACTAAGGAGATCTGAGTGCATAGAGTAAGGAGGGAGGGGGTTACTCAGGCAAGATGAAAGGGTTAAGCGATTTTTTTTCTAGCTGAGTTTGTAGCTCACAGGGAAATAAGTCAGGTACTGAGAGTGAAAGATGGGATCAATTGGAGATGTACAGAGTTGTGTGCATGCAAGAAACTCCAGGGTGAAAGGGGAGCTGGAGTCCTTGTGTTATAATTAATACAGACAGGGAGAAAGCATTTGAGACAGATTAGTGGCACTGTATTGAGAGAAGTGAATGAGATCGATTGTGTTGTGCTAAGAATTAAAATAATAAACCTCAGAGTGCTTAAGTAGGAATGCAATCATTTTAAAATGCTTTTATGATGAAATGCTTCCTAAATTGTTGCAATCTCACACGAGGCAACATAGATTCAGTCCTATGGTGAAAATCTCTGTGCTGAATCTGTACTATTGCAGGTTAGGAAGATGCTGGAAATAGCCATTTCCAGATGATAGAACTCAAGTACAGCAGGGCCTGTTGTCTACCAGGTGATGAGAGGCCTGGTACTTGTAGACTCAGTTCTCACTCTTTGGAATTCTAACAAGCTCAACTTCTCTCTTTCTCTCTTTCCACTTCTAGTGCTCTTATGTTGAATATTTGCTGCCTAGAAATGCCTGTATTATTTTATATCAAGCATTTAATAGACTATCAGAGAATGGCACAATGTTAGAGCATCTTCATTGTTTATAATCTGTTTTCTTTTTCTGCTGTTTTTAAAGATGAAAAAAAAACACAAGAAAAAAAAGAGTAGTTGGGAGTCAATGAAATTAGAAACTACAAAAATTATGACAGACACATAGTTATGATAGACACATCATCTTCCCTGTGCTACTTCAGGCAATTATAACCCATTGTCTAATTCTTGGTGGCAAAAATTGTACCTCCTTTTCACACAAATGAAATGGATTCCAAAATTGGACAGAATATCAGGGATTTAAATAAATGCTTAAATGACTTATATGCTCACTAAAGAGCCCCAAGCTCTTGAGACAAAGTGGTTCCAAGGTGTCTTCTCTAAAAGAGATACACGAAGAGTAATCTAGCAAGGTGTATTTCCCAGCACTTGCTCATCAATGTCTTATTTTAATTTGGAAGAAGCCAAATGATTTCAATGAAATGGAGATCTCTAACCACAGAAAAGTGCCCAAGCCTATCATCTGATAGTACTGGTGTATCATGGAACTTGTTACAATAATGATGGTTCTACTAAATTCAGAGCATTGGATAGAGAAAAATTTCTAAAATTTATTTTTCCTCTAATCTTAGAATAAGTTTTATTAAAGTGCATTTTTTGCTATGATGTTATGTCTCCTTAATAATCTTTCTGCTATACATGGCAATTGCATTCATTTGGGGGAACTGGTACATATACATGTAACATTACCCATGCCTTTCTCCTATCTTACTCTCTCCTCCTCCTCCTCCACCTCCTCCTCCTCCAGCACCACTTCCTCCTCCTCCTCCCCCTCCTTCTCCTCCTCCTCCTCCTCCTCCTCCTCTGATCTTGCCCACCTCCAAAATAGTCTATTTTCCACTAGCAACCCTGATGGACATGGGAGAGGTTTTTCTCTGTCCTCGTGTTTGGCAGGAATGTCCAGGTATTGGATCAAACACGTAAACTCAGAGCGGGGAGTCATTTGAGCCATTTCATTTAAAGACACTGACACTGAGCAGATAAAGTGTTTTTGTTATGTTCTTCCTAAATTGAAAGAAGATAAGAGTGAGCATTAAGCTGCTTAGAGATTTGAATTAGAGGAACAATTATTCTAATACACATGATAGGGGAAAGGCTCCCAGAGCTGTAATCTCCTGATTCTATGGAACACTGCCACTCTTTGGATGTCCCTGCTTGACTGCAAACTCTGGTAAGCCACCTTTTGTCACTTTTATCCCCTTGGGTTGATTTTTGTTCCTTTTGGAAATAATTTTCCACTTTGAAACTTTCTGATCATCATGCACAATGAATACATAGTGTGTATATTTGGCACTGTAAACACTGTCATTCTGTGGGGTTCTTATGACTGAGCATGCTTTGTGCACGGAAGCCTATTCAGTGAAATTACTTTAGAAGACATATTTAAATCAGTGGACATAGAGCAAGCATGCTGAGCTGAAACTCTGTTCTTAGATGGTTAATAATTATTATCATACGCATCTTTTTCTTTTTCTTTTTGAATGTTTTGAATCCAGGGCCTTGTCCATGCTACAGCTCCATCCATGCTTCTGTGTTTTCACTCAGTGGCCACAAGAACATGGGGAAGTCAATGCATGAAAGATCATTTTGATGTTGTCTTCACATTTTTCTGACACCCCAGATGTTAGAACAGCTCTAACTAGAATGCACCTTGTATCTTCCTCCTCTAAACTCCAAATGTTGATGCTGAAAACCACCAGAACTACCCTGTGAGATAATCAAGGCTTAGGCTACCTCCTTCCTGAGCACAGGTGTCTATGTTTTCTCTGAAGGAGGATAGGAGCTCTCAGCCCCAGAAATCAGTGAAACTATGCATAGCTGGATATGTGTAGGAAAACATTGTGCTCACTTAGCATGTTCAGAGGCTGAGGAGCCATAGAAGACAGAACAGCAATCATCATGACACTTTAATTCCTACAGACCTTCTAAGACCACTCTGGGCGTACAAAACACATCCATCTACCTGCAGACGGTAAAAAATTAGTGCTCCAGGAAATGGTCTCTAGGGATTGCAAACACTGCAAAGCTGCTGTATTTCCAAAGACTGATGTATGGTAGATGCTCTGTAAAGTCAACAAATAAAGGAAAGCCAGAGTAGATATGGGCGGCCAGATGGGAGCCAATACACAGACCACCTGCATCTATCACACATGTCCACTCTTGTACCTCACTGTTGATAACAAGGCATTTTCTGCAGATTGCTGTGTGGCAAATTCAAGCCTCAGTAAAAACTGAAAATACTTTTCCTTAAAACTATTCCATTAGGCACCCTCTGTTCCTTATGCTGGCTCTAAAAGTCCTTCTCTCTGTGAAGCACTGGGCCATGTCTCATCTGGAAACCTGGAAGATTGCACATGGGTTGGAATTGGAGGTGTGCTGTTCCTTCTCTGTTCCCTTTCCCACTGAAAAATCTCTGGAGGATACGTTTCTGAACCTAGTTACCTCAAGGTTGTAACTCTAGGGGTCATAGTATTGGACTTCCCTCCTCCCAGGAGCTGTTGCCCATGGCTACTGGGAAAGGTTCTATCACCACAGCAGAATCTCTGGGTACCTTCTAGCGTGATGCTGCAGTGCAGCGATGACCTCAGAGGCCCAGATCCTTGCCCAAGACATTCTTGCAGAGCCTCTAGTATGTTCACACTGGACTTTTATCTCTACCTTTACCAGAGCAAGCCTGAGTTAGCCTGCTGGAGGGACTGGGAAAATCACACAGAGGGGAGCCAATTCGCCCTGAGTGATGTCACACTCTCAGATGTGCGAAGCACAGAGAATGGCTGGTCAACTCCCAGGCCTATAAATGAAACCAGCCAGGCCAAGGCCCAGGAGATCTGTTTGCATGTTCTGGAGGGCCAGAGACTCATATGCTAAATAAATGCTCACTTTTGTACATCTGTGGATTTTCTAATAGTTTGCTCTATTATGTAATTATGGTAATTGACACCAAAACCAGCTAACTTCCTTTGCAGCTCAGAGGTAGTATAGTTCAGTCCTTGAGGGACCAGATTTTAGATGTCAAGAGCCTTAGATCCAATTTCCAGCTCTGTCCTTTCCTAACTGTAACCTGGAGTCATTTAAACTCTATATACCTCTCTTTATCTGTCTGTGAAGACAATGGTTAATGTGAAGATTGATTATGTCTCAAAAACTTTAGAATGGTTGTGGTATAAAGTATCACCAATGTTCTATAACTATTTACATTGTGTAGACTTGCATTGATGAAAAGGCAGGCAAGTGGTTTGATCGCGTATGTCCCATAGCCTTTTCCTGTCCTGTTAATTAGAAAATGCTAGGGAAGGGCTGGCAAGATAGCTCAGCAGACTAAGAACCTGCTTAGGCAAGTGTAGGGAGCAGGGTTCAGTCCCCTTGCCATAAGCCTCGCCGGCCCTGCCCTAGGTCGTGCTGAGCTAGCCACTGAGACCAGCCATGGTGGTGCACGCTTGTAATTCCATCACTGGGAAGGCTGAGACAGGAGGATCACTACAAGTCTGAGCTATGGATTAAGACTCTGTACCAAATACATAAAAAATAAATAAATAAATAGAAAATGCTAAAGAATTTGAAATCTCTTTCCAAGGACATTTTTTCCCCTGAGACTACTGCTTTCTCAGGAAAATAAGTTTTAACTTGGCCTCGAGTGTTCCCTCTTCATATGAATCAGTCCGAGCCAAATTTGCAGACATATAGTGAGAATTTTGTCCTTCAGGTGTCATCATCTATTGGATTTTACTCTTTATCAGACTTTTTCTTATTCTTACACTGCTTTAAATTTTTTTAGGGCTGGGGAAATAGCTCAGTGGCATAAGTGCCCTCCTGGCCAGTGCAAGGTCCTGAGTTTGATCCCTGGTACCACAAAAAAAAAGAAAAGTAGCTGTAAAAATTTTTAAAGGGACATCAAAGGCATAGATGCTCAAATGGCTACCTGACCCAAAGATAAAAGAATATGTATTAAAATAATCTGATGTCATCTTATTTATTTAGATATTCTGGCTGTTTAGAATGACTTGGCAGATCACTATTCATTGCTCCTTTTCCTGTATTTTGAGCTAATGTTAGTAAGTGCATTAGAAAGAGAATTGGGTAAAAGC
>NDGN011555498.1:15460-27519 GCA_002564285.1 Tympanoctomys barrerae | reverse complement strand
CCATCAGGAAAGCCAACCTGACAAGCTTCTCCAGGAGGCTGAGCAGTGCACTGTCTTCCCCTGGGGAGCCAGGAAACAGCCCTTAAGGTGAGGACAGGGGCTCCTCCAAAATGAACTGTAGCCATTCTCAGCGACAACAAAGGTCCCGAGCTCCTCCTCCAGTAGGAATATCCAAGTTCATCAGGAAAGCCAGCATGACAAGGTCCTCCCGCAGAACAGCCCAAGAAAACCAGCAGCTTCCAACAGCTCCACCAGCTTCTCCAAACAGCTTCCCTAACAGCCCCCCATCAGTTTCTACCTCTTATGCTGCTGGCAACAATCATCAGGTGGGCCTCTGACACCCAGCATCATGCTAGTTCAATTCAGTGGGGTGTAACAAGTTGATCACCAATTAGCAAGCCGCTATGTTTAAAATTCATTTTTATTTTTAAAATTTGTAGTGTGTGTGTGCGTGTGTGTGTGTGTGTGTGTGTGTGTGTTTACTGGAAAGCCAGAACTTCTTGCTTTCTGGGTGAGCATTCTACCATGAAATTATATCTGCAGCTTTCTTAAAATCATCTATTCTTTTTTTTTTTTTTTTTCAGAACTGGGGATTGAACTCAGACCCTTGCGCTTGCCAGGGAAGTGCTTATTCCACTGAGCCATCTCCCCGTCCCCCAAAATCATCTATTCTTTAAATTTTTTTTTTCTTTAAACATTTCAAACTAAGTTTCCCAGACTGGCCTCAGTTCTAAAATGATCAGTTTGGGTGAAAGATACTAGCGCAGTCTCAGTGTGGGGTTGTTCTCTGATAGGTGCCCCTGGAACAAACAGGCAAGGAGCTATGGGTGACACCAGTGGCCAGGGACAGCCGGCAGGACTGTGCGCGACTCTAATTGTCCTGTCTCCATACCTTGCCCTGCTTCTCCTCCCTTTCTTGTGTGCTTTGGGGTTGCTTTCCTTGTCTGTGTCCTGTTACTCCAGAGCATGGCGCCTGCTTCTCCTACCTCTTTCCCTCCCAGGACAGGCTCTCGGCTTTGCACAGAACTCTCAGCTTAGAGCACCGCATGACGCCAGATGACTCGGTCAGTACTCCAGACACTCTTGACACTTTGGAATGCTGCACCGAAAGCAGCCAAGTAGCGACAAAGGTGAAGGCTCCCCTCCCAGGAACACAACCCAGGCTTGCGAGTGAATTGTGAGGGTGACGGGTGTGCCCACTCGGTTGATGCTGGCATTGTGGGCAGGTGCAGTTTGCCAGCACTTGTGAAAGAGCGCATGCTCTGGGAGACGGACTGAATGCACTGTGCCCTGTGAGATGGACAGGAGCTTGGGGGACAAGGGGATAGCGTAGGTTAGATTTCTAATGTCCTGCAAAGATCCATACACTGAGGGCTTCACCCCCAACCTGCGCTCTGCTGGAGATGGTAGAGTCTTAGGAAGTGGGTGGTGTGGATGGAAGTTAGCCACCGGGAGCACACTCTTGAGGGGGCTATTGAAATCCTGCTCCTCCTTTTTTCTTTCTTTGCTTCCCAGAAGCTCTGAGGTGAGGAGTTTCCTGTGCTGCGTACTTCCACCATGATGTATTGCCATGGCTGTGGGCCAATCCGCTATGCACTGAATCTCCAAGTCTGTGAGCCAAGATAGATTCTCCTTTTTAAAAAATTGATTATAAAAAAGAGGGGGGGGGGCAGGGAGATGGCTCAGTGGAATAAGTGCTTCCTTGGCAAGTGCAAAGGTCTGAGTTCAATCCTCGGTTCCACCAAAAAAAAAAAAGTTAAAGAAAAAAGGTACTTATATAGGATGCTACAAATAACCTATTTTCTACAATTTTACATGGGTAATTATGTATAGGGATTTTTTTACTATGATGTTAATTCTTAGGCATTATGAATTAATAATATTTAAATATAATTGAGAAATAACAAAGGAAGATTCACAAGAAATAAAATAGAAGTTGGCTATTTTATATATTCTGCTACAGCAAAAAAAAAAAAAAAGCCCTAATGTGCTTTTGTGGGGAGTGAACTCAGGGGCTTATGCATGGTAAGCACACTCTCTCCCACTGAGTTACACATTCAGCACCCCCAAATCTATATATATGGCAAAGTTCCACTATGTATTTCAAGCTGGGCTTGAACTTGCAGCCTCCTGAGTGGTGGAATTACAGGTGTGCACTGCCACACCTGACCTAAAGGTCTATGTTTAAAATATGTATTGTTTATTGTATGTCAATTGTACCCTCATAAAGCTGTGCAGAAAATCAGTGCCATAAGGACAAAGAGAAATTCTCTTGGCTGCAGCGCCCCTGAGAAAGCTCAGGAAGTTGTAGTGACTAATTTGTAAATTTACTTTATTTTGTTTTATTTGTGTATTTATCTTGGCCAGCTCTGCCTACCCAGAGGGCGGGGTTGTTGTGGCATGTGGTGCTGGGGATTGAATCGTGGTCCCCTGCGCCTGCCTAAGCTTGCCTAAGCAGGTGCTTTAGACCACTGAGCTATCTCGCCAGCCCCATAAATTGACTTTGAACAGAGGTGAGGTTCCCCCCCCCCCCGTACGAAAGTAATAGAAGCCCAATGTCAAGATCCAGGATGTATAAAAGGCACCACATCTAGATACTATTCTTTTTTTTTTTTTTTCTGGGCATCATAATTGTAAAATGTCCTCACATTTGAGTGACTAGGTGACAGGATCTGGGTCTAATTTAGTTGTGTTCTTTAGCAACCCAGTCCTTGCTAACTATCTTCAAATTCCTGCCAGAGAATGCAGTCCTGGCTTGAGACAGAAGCATGTAGCTCGTAACTGCCCATCTCCAGGGGTTTGGAGGTTTCTACTAAAGATCCCACGTAAGCTCTCTGCACTCTATTTTGTTGGGATAGTTCATGACAAATGATCTCCTCAAGTAGAATTCACCCTCTGCGACGTAGTTGTAATGGGCTCTGTGTGGTCCCAGGTATGCTCAGGTCATTCTGCTCCTCATCCTACACTGGAAAATTAAGGGAACACAGCATAAGAGTACGGAGTTGACCTTGAATCTGCTGTGATTTATAAATAAGCACTGACCTCCCACACACTGTGAGACTTTAGGACGACTAACAAGTTATGAACAAAGCACTTCACAGCTGATGGGGACCAAGCAGTGCTGTGAGCCATCAGCCAGAGGCTGAAAACTGTGTGGATGACGGGGAAGCCCAGATCCTAGTTTGGAGATGGAAACCTCAGTTCCTGTAGCTGGACCTATAGCTGCCTGTCTCCTTGATGCCACAGTGGGACCAGCAGGTTTGGCCCTTGGGGTTCACCTCTAGCGCTGGCCCCAGGATCTTGCCTGAGTGCTTCTACATCCTGTCCTTTGGCTGCAGGGACCTGTTGTAGATGTGTTAGAGGCTGCCAGTGTGATGGGAGAATTTTGGAAACCATATTGTACAGGGCCCTGTTGGCAGAAAGGAGAGCTTTTAATTTGGAGAAGGCAAATGAAGGGCAGTGGTGTTCAGATTCTTAAAGAACTGATCTGACCAGGCTTGTTTCATTGGGCAAAACTGAGGTGCAGGAGTATGCTTTGGGGGATACCAACTCAATCTTAATAAAGAAGTTTATAACAACTAGGACCAAGCACCAATCTAACTACTCATAGAAGCAGGGAAATCTTCATTTGTGGGAATTAGAAAATTCATGCTCGGAGATGAACATGGAGCGTTTACATTTGCAGCTTCTTTTTTCTTTCTTCTTATTTATTTATTTATTTATTTATTTTGTATTTAGTACAGGGTCTCACTATGTGGATTGTACTCGTAGTGATCCTCCTGTTTTCAGCCTCCCAAATGCTGGGATTATAGGCGCACAGCACCACGCCCAGTCTCAGGCTCTCTCAGTTTGCCCCTGGGGGCGGGGCCAGCACAGCATGCTAGAATGAACCCCGGTTGCTACACTGCCTAAGCAGGTGCTTTAGTCTGCTGAGCTATCTGGCTGGCCCTACATCTGCAGTTTCTCAGGAACTTTTCCTCTAGGCTTTAGAATTCCATTGCTCTAAAAGCCCCTGTTTTCTTAAACTTTTGATATCCTTGTTTAGACTTCCAGCCTCAAGCGGAGCTTACCTGTCCACTTCCTCCCGGAGAGCTGAGTGCATCTCTGCACATTCCTGCGTTGGTTTTCACCAGGGCTTTGCTGGGCTGTGGCTGGGGTTTTTCTTCCCTGCGTTGTGGGAACATGGAGGACACCAGATGTCACTCGCTCCGAGAGCCAGGCTACTTGTTGAAGTCATTTCCTATGCCACTGCCAATGGCCTCTTTTGTCAATGACTGCTCACTGTGGAAGATGCAGGGCTGTCGGAAGGGAGCACCACGAGGCTGCAGCGTGGAATGGGAAGCCTCGTTCTCTCTCTCTCTCTCTCTCTCTCTCTCTCTCTCTTTCTCCCTTTCTCTCTCTTTCTTTTAGTGGAAACGGGGATTGAACTCAGACCCTTGCACTTGCCAGGGAAGTGCTTATTCTACTGAGCCATCTCCCAGCCCCTGTGTCCTTCTTCAGTCCTACACTCTCTCTGAGCTGGGTGAGACATCTGATGACATCCATCAGTAGCCTTGGCTGGGACACACAGTGTGCGCCTGTAGTGATAAAAGCCTGCTATCCCCAGGGATCAAGGAACAAAAAACAGAGCCTCAGGAAACATGTTGTCCCTTATAATTCTGGCCACAGATAACAGCAGATTCCTGCAGGCGCCCTGTCTGCTCTTCGACCCTTCACCTGGGATGTCAAGGAATAGTGTTGTGGGAACCTAGAGTTTGGAGACTGCTCAAAGGCAGTATAGGCAGTGCTTTGATTTCACAAGTTAGCTATGCACATTCCTTAGCCTGCTTTTAGCCTTCAATAAATGTGAAAAGTTTTGGTGGCTTGAGATTCAGAGAGGAGACAGAGCTTGCGAGTCCTCTGTAGCTATTTTAATCCAGTCTTCTCATTTCTTTTGGCTCTGGCTGAAACAACACAGCATGCCCCCTCCCCTGACACATTCTCAGCGAGCGGCAGTGACAGTGCCTTTGCCGAGGGCCTCATGGAGAATTTCAGCCCACACCATTAGCCCTGAGGACTCCAGGGTTCCTCCATTGTCTATGCCAGCGTGTTCGGGACAGCCTATGCTCCCTTGTCATGGCACCCAGCACCCTCAGAGGTGACCACAGGTGCACATAGCTTGCTTTATTGGCATCCTGTAGGTTCCCAGGACTCAGGTAGCTTATGAATTTACACTTGCTGAGTTGAACCAAGGGACCAATCTACAGAGGGCAATAGTGTTTCTCACTTCAGGATGACTTAAACATATCTATGAAAGAATCAGTTATAACCTGAAGGGCACTTTGGGAGCTCAAGCTCCTTACTTTAAAAAAAAAAAATTCCTGACTTTGAAAAGTGAGAATCTGAAGTTTAAACACACTGCACTCAGATCATCCAGAGAATCTGAAGTTTAGAAAGGCCAGGGGCAGCCTGCTGAGCAGGTACCAGAACCCAGGTCTCCCAACAGCCAATAGTGTCCTTCCTGTTGTGGTTTGGCTGTGGCTTGAATGTTTGCCCAAGGTTCATGCAACAGATTTAATCCCCACTATGAGGTAGGAAGGGCGGGGGACAGCATGACTAATGTGGTCAGAGGTGGGGACTTCAGGAGATGAGTAGGATTTCAAATGGTCATCGGCATGGAGCCCCCGTAACGGACTCCTGATGGCTTTAGAAGAAGAGAAAGAAAACAGAGGAGACACACACAGATGTACGTGTTTCTTGTCTGTTAACCTGTGATGTCCTGTGTCACCTTGGGGCACTGCCAGATGTGGACCTGAAGCTCGAGTCAAGATAATTCTCTTTCTTAATAGTTCATCTAGAGTAGTAGTAAATGGCCTGAGACGCCTACCACTGACCCCGGGTTCTCTCTCTGCCTTGCCAGCCTGGTGAACTTTGTGTGCCACACCTGCTTCAAGAGGCCGGAGAAGCTCCATCGCTGCGGGCAGTGCAAGTTTGCCCACTACTGTGACCGCACCTGCCAGAGGGACGCCTGGCTGAACCACAAGCATGAATGCTCCGCCATCAAGAGATACGGCAAGGTGCCCAACGAGAACATCAGGTCAGAGCTGGGGCCCACGGGGGTAGGGGAGTGTGGCAGTGGCTGTGACCGTGTTCCCAGACCCAGGGAAGCCAGGCTGAGTGCACACTGGGAAAGAGCCAAGACTGGACTGGCTCCCTTCAAGTGGGACAAGGAGGCCTGGGAGTGTGACTGTGATTCCCTGTGAGGTTCCCTGAGTGCTCAGCTCTTAAAAACTGATCTGCTGATGTTTAAATTTTTTACATTAAGAAAATTAGGGTTTCTTGTTCATCTTGGAAAAAAAGAAAAGGAAAGAAAAACTCCACCACGCCAAAAAGGGAAGATCTGACAAGGTGGTCTAGAGCTCAGTCTTATTTATTTCTTTTAAGAATTGATTTTGAAAAAAAAAAAAAAAAGAATTAATTTTGGACAGGGTTTTGGTGTGCAGTACAGGCTGGCCTTAAAGTTGCTGTGTTCTCCTGTCTCAGCCTTCTGAGTACTGGCATCACAGGCATGTGCCACCCTACCAGCCCTACTTGCTGAGACCCTATACTTAGCCCTGTGTACTCTGCAGGGATGTTTGAGTTTGTGACTCAGTGATCATGGCCAGAAATCTCAGAGCCTGAATGTGGGCTCCAGTCTTGGAGGCTCAGCCTACGGGAACTGAGCTAGTCTCGGGCCATCATAGCAAGGTGCTCCTGGAGCTGCAGCTGGCAGCAGAGGAGGTAGGGACGTGGCTGAGAGCACTCTCAAGCTGCCAGGAGGAGGGGAAGTTAAGGTTCCAAATGGAGGGCTGTATCCTGGGAGCCTTTAGGGCACTGCAGGGTGCAGGGACCCAGCCCCCTCCCCAGTCTACTTCATTCTATCTCCTGACAACCTGCATACTCCTCAATACCCAAAGTAAATGTTACCTCCTGAGACACACTCTCAGCCCCCCACCTGCACAATCTCACTCACAGTTTCTTCTGATGTGGGGTTGAAATCTGTCACCAACTGGTCTCTGTCCTCTGAGCTTGGTGACCATTTCTCCAGGATTTAGTGTCAGCAGATCTGTCCTCTATCTACCCCATCCCAATCCCCTTTTTCCTGGTGACTCTGGTGGGGGACATCCTGATTCCCAGGCATCTGGGGACCTCAGTAGGGCATCAGAAATAACCCTGACCCCAATCAGATGAGAAGAGCCGGTGCTGTGTTTCTCTGAAGGGCCAGGATCTTCCCTGGGCCATCAGCTCCTCCCAGGCAGCTGGGCAGCATGCGCTCAAGGGGTGGCAGGGAGACACCAAAGCGTCCCATTGTGGACTCGTGCTGTGGGAAAAGGACCATGTAGCAGGATGCCCTCAAGATGAAGCACACCCTTCTGTCACACTCAAAGTCCTGTGCCCCCCCCCCAGGGTCCCCGCCTACCTCACTTCCCACCCCCTCTACTTCTGCAGCACCTTCTCTGCTTCCTGCATAGCTCACACCCCCAGATGCCTCTAGGCCTCTGCTTAAGCTGTTCCTTCCTCAGGATGTCTGTGTCTACTTTCTCCAAAATAAATAATCCCTTTATTTTGGTACCTCTGAAGGTGTGGCGGAAAATTTCAGCTTCATTTTCTTGGCCATTGGATAGATTCAGAGAGGTCGAGAGACTTGCTCAGTACCACACAGGAAGACATGGAAGGAGTCAAACCCAAGTCTTCAGACACCTTCTCCGGTGCTCTTCAGAAAGCCACACTGTCAGGAGAGACCTCGGCTGCTGTATTCCTGGTGTCCCCAGACCCGGTGTTACCTGGCTCTTGCCTGACTCTCTTGCTCCTGGGCTGCAGCCACTGGGCTCTTTGCCATTTCTCTGTGGTGCTAACGTCATTCCCTCCTCAGGGTCTCTATAATCGCTACCCTTTCGCCAGCCTCACAGAGCCAGGTCCTTCTGCCCACTCCAGTGCCAGCTCAAAAGTCCCTGCCTCATAATGCCCCTTGATGACTTCGGCTATCTCTCCCTCAGCCTCTCCTGCCTCATCCCACTATATTTTCTGCGTAGCACTTAACATGAGTGTGTGTGCCCTGCTCTCTGCTCCATAGGCAGCCTTGTGGTAGAAGATCCGTCTGTCTAGCTCAAGGGTCTGATGCTGTGCCCAGCACGCATTAGGCACCCAGTGTTTGCTGAATGAATGAATGAATGAATGAATGAGCGAAGAGTAATGCTGCTCCTCTCCCCAGGCTGGCAGCACGCATCATGTGGAGGGTGGAGAGAGAGGGCACCGGGCTCACGGAGGGCTGCCTGGTGTCGGTGGATGAACTGCAGAACCATGTGGAGCACTTTGGGGAGGAGGAGCAGAAGGAGCTGCGGGTGGACGTGGACACATTTCTGCAGTACTGGCCGCCCCAGAGCCAGCAGTTCAGCATGCAGTACATCTCGCATATCTTCGGAGTGGTACGGCAGCTCCCCTCTTCCGGCGCCCCTCTGTACTCCCTATCCCCCAACCCCAGCCCCATCCCCTTTTGGGAGGTGGGGCCTTCTCGGAGGCCAGGGACCTTTACTGCCCAGCGACTTCCTTTTCCGTGACAATCACATCTCACCCAAGTAGCCCCAAGTAACCTCAAGTAGCCAAGACTGATGAAGGCCGCCTCTGCCTATCAGTGGTAGCAGATCCACCTGTGCTCCTCCCTTCTGAGCCGGTGGACATGACTCTAAATGACCCCATTAAGAAGTCCAGAGATCCTACTCTATCTGCATAAAGCACCTGGGGCGAGTGTCACTCGGGGTTGTCAGCTAAGAGATTCCCAGAAGCCCAGGCCAGGGCAGGAGGGGAGGCCAAGCTTAAAATAAAGGCCTCTCCGCGTGCTCTCCTCCTGATCCTGCTATGAAGCTACTCCTGCTCTAGCTGAAATCAGCGCCCATGGACCAAGTGTGTGACCTCGGAATGTGCATTAGGAGGGTAATCGGACTTCCCATTTATCTGCACTTTCTAAATGTTTTCCTCCGTTCCATAGTGAAAACAAGGACTGGCTTCTCACCCTGTCCTTCCCTAAAATTACTTTTTTAATATTAATTTTATTGAGAAAGAAATAGCAATAAGACAGTTTCAAAACAGGTTAGTAGAACATTTATAATAATTAATACATCGTGTATTGTTATCTTCATAGTAGTTATTCATAGTACAAGATACAGATATCTGAGAAGTTGGACTTTATTTTCTTAACATCTTCAACTGATTGGAGGATGCCCACCCAAATTGTTGAGGGCACTTGGGTTTGCTTAAAGTCTATCATTAAAACACTGATCTCATCCACCAGAAACACATAATAAGGCATCATGACCCTGCCATACTGACATATAAATGTCATTGTCACATTTTTCAGTACTACATTATGCAACAGAAAGTAAAGTTCGTGCTTTTAGCCTTCTGGTTGACTACATGGTCGTCTGGTGCCCATGGAAGGTCTAGAGGTGGTCTGTCTGGTGTGGGAGCTTCGACTCTTATTCACCATGCTCTACAGCCTTGCAATGGGCTCCCCTGAGGGAGTCAGGAGAGGAGATGAGAACTGTAGGCCACATAGCTACACATAAAGCTTAAAGCCGAGAAGATCCTTAGAGTTCATCTAAGAGTTCATCCTTATTCAACCTACAGATGGGAAAACTGGAGCTCAGAGAAGATACAATTTGTTTAAGGTAACACTATGTTAGAGGCACTCGCATGCATGCTATCGTGCATTTGGTATAGGTCTGCTAAAAAGAAGTGGAGAAAGTGACCCTCCTTCATATCTATAAGAAATTGCCACAGGACTGCATAAATGCACATTATATTTGTTATGTACATATATTTGTATATGTGCTTATGTATGAATTAGAAATTTTATGCAATTATTTCTGTGCAATTATGACTGTATCATTGGTTATATTTATTCTTCTGCACAATTTATGACCCAAGAACAGGTATGTGGAATCTGCTTCTATAAAGAACAACTTATTTTAAGAAAAAGAGAATTAATTGAATGCCATGTTTGTAAAATCAACTTGATTTGCCTTACATTTCATAGATAGGTATTAAATATAACACTCATCTGATTTTAACTTTTTAAAAATATATTTAGTACAGCGTCTACAGGGTCTTACTACACAGATTGGACTTGTAAGGATCCTCCAGTTTTTAGCCTCCCAAGCACTGGGATTACAGGCATGCACCACACCCAGTCCCAGTCATCATCTCAGCACGCCCTGGGGGTGGGGCTGGCACAGCACAACAGGGATCGAACTCTGGTCCCTGGCTCTGCCTAAGCAGGCACTTTAATCCACTGAGTCATGTGGCTGGCCCACTCATCTGATTTTAAAATTGTGAACAAGAAGTCTAGAACAATAGATCCGACACAAAACAATGCTAAAGTCAATTTTATTTTTTTGTTTGTAGCTGTAGGAATTGTGAGTGGAAAGGCAAAGGAAGGAGGGGAGAGACAAGCAGAGTTCTGTCTGTCTGTCTGTCTGTCTCTGAGAGAGAGAGAGAGAGAGAGAGAGAGAGAGAGAGAGAGAGAGAGAGAGAGAACAATGTAGGGAGAGGAGCAAAACATCAAGACAGATACTGCAGAGGACTCACATGAGACTGAGATACAGCAAAAGGGACCCACATCTCCACCTTTGGCCTTTGGGGGTGGAACCCCTCAGAGCTTTCAGTTGGTGGTACATTTTTGCAAACATGGAAATCCTGGGCACTCTCATCTTGTGGGTGTCATTTGGAGCTACCCAGAAAGCAGAAGACTGTTTCCAGACTCTCTAGGCAGAGCCCATTTTAAAAATACTTTCAGCACCAGGATGGAGTTTTGTCTTCTGTCTCTGCCAGTCACCTGACCCTCATCTTTTCCTTTGGGTAGATCAACTGCAACGGTTTCACACTCAGTGACCAAAGAGGTCTGCAGGCAGTGGGTGTGGGCATCTTTCCCAACCTGGGCTTGGTGAACCATGACTGTTGGCCCAACTGCACTGTCATCTTCAACAATGGCAAGTGAGTATGCCTTTACTTAATGTGTGAGATGGGTGTGGGGAGAATCCGTGATCTTTTTTCTACCATAGATTTTCAATGTGGAGAGTTGGAATCTTTGCATAAAAAGATATCAAGGTGGATGACAAAAGATTCCACATGGGCTTTTACATATAACTTAAGACTGGTAGATAAATCATTAAACTTGAAGTCCTGCAGCTAGTATTTGGAGGGATAGAAGGAGAACAGCTGTAATTAGTACCACTGTATCTCAAATTCATAACAGAACAATGACTGAGACATGGCTTAGAAGGAGCATATACTACCTAAGGTATCATCAAGAATTAGAATGCACATTGAAAGGAGTTACCCAAAGAGAATTTAGTGAAGGAACAATTTACAAAGCATAGGAAGCTAGTACCACCTCTAGCCTTGGAGGGACACATAGGGGAACACTTTTCTCACGGTCAGTGGGAGCCTGAGCTATGAAGAGTTGCCCCCTTGGCTGTGGGTTACAGCTGTACCTGTAGACAGACCAACCACTGGTGGAACCATGGTCCAAATGTCCCAACCCCTCTCTCCTCTAAGCTTTTCGTCTCCTCCCCTTGGCCAGTCCCCAACCAGAAGCCAGACCGCAAAGAAAACAGGGTGATGCATCCTGCACTACCCAGGCTTATGCCCCCAGAAAGGGACAGATCTGGGACATAAGGGTAAAATCCTTGTCTCAGTGGTTCGACACACATGGAGAAAGAATCAGCAGATGAGCTGAGTTGGCCATGGCACAGGTTGGGTGGATGGGATTTGGGGTGGGGATGAGGCCAGAACAAGATTAATTGCTTTTGCTTTTAAGGATGAGCTCTCTTAGAAGATGCAAGCTGACACCGAGTCGTCAACAGTGGGCAGAGTTCTCCCTAAAAACTTCCTAGAAGCTGAGGCAATGGCTGCTTATTCTCAGCGGAGAATGCAGCCTAAGCCTCAACATAACAAGAACTCTGGTTTCACTTTCCATTCCTATTCCTCTCCTCTCCTCTCCTCTCCTCTCCTCTCCTCTCCTCTCCTCTCCTCTCCTCTCCTCT
>NDGN011555498.1:0-15410 GCA_002564285.1 Tympanoctomys barrerae | reverse complement strand
CTCCTCTCCTCTCCTCTCCTCTCCTCTCCTCTCCTCTCCTCTCCTCTCCTCTCCTCTCCTCAGACTCAAACTTAGGACCTTGAGCTTGCCAGGCCTCTGAGCTATATCATAGGCCTTCATTCCTGTTTCTGACATTAGGGCCTTAAGAATGGAGAAAGATGCTCAATGTGGGGAAGTTTATTTTATACCCAGATGGTCACATTTTCCCAGCATTTGTGTTTCGTTTCCTAAGCCTCTTCAGGTCACTGGCCTGCACCTCCCAGAGGGCCTTCCAGAGGACTTGGTAGAGAGCATCATTATTTTGCTGTATATGGAGCCTGATTTTCCAGAAGGTTCTCCCTCAGTGATGGTGCCCCAGAACCCCTCTTGTATCACAATTAAGGAAACTGGCTTGGAACACTGTCTTCAGTCATTCTAGTGTCTGCGGTGGCTTCCTGGCATCTACTAATTTTGAGTAGCCATGTCTTACCTGGGCTTCTTGGCTTTTGGTCAAGAGAAGATGTCTTTGCAGTCACTGCCTAGCTGCCATAGCGGAAAGAGCGCCGGATGTGGTGTGGGGCCCAGTTCTAACCCTCACTGTTTTTGCATACTAACCTGCCTCAGTATGCAATTCAAACTCTTCCCAGGACAGTCATCAAAAAAGGCAGTGTTTCCACCTCCACTGCCTGTTAGTGGGACAATTATAAAATCTCCCATATGTTGCTTAGTATTATTCTTTTAATGTACTGACAATCTCATTACCAGGTGACAGGTGAGACCCCGAGGCCCATGGAATAGATATTACTCATCCATGGCTGAGTACTTTTGAACCCAGAGCTTCTCATGCCAAATCCAGTGCTCTTTTCACTAATCTAGGCTGTGTCCTTTGTATGAGCCCAGCTTGAAGGGTTGGAATAAAGGCTGTGTGGTAGCCAGAGCTTTGGCCATGTAACCCAGAATGCCATGCCACCTTGCTATCTGTACTTGATCATCCAGTGGTACTGATTTCATTCGGGTGTCTGTTTTGTCTTTCAGTCATGAGGCAGTGAAATCCATGTTTCACACCCAGATGAGGTGGGTCAGGCTTTACAAGCATCTCTGCTCCTCTGACCCATCCCCCTCACTTTTCCTGGTTTGCTGGGATTACCCTTCCCCAAGTCCCCTTGGCTGTTGTCTTTCTGTAATGTCCTTCTGCATGCCAGTGTCACATCTTCATTGAGTGGCTCATTTTTAATGCATTTAAATTAACCATTTTCTCCTCACCCACCTACCCCTGCCTTTCTGTTGCTTCCTCTCCTCCTTTTTATTCTTGCCTATATCAAAGCATGAACCCTTCTCATTCATATCCACTTAGCCAAAACCTCTGTTGTACCTCTAAACACTGCTTCCCGTGAAGTGAGGACTGTTGGTGTCACTGACCTACTAAAGGACTGAGTGTTTATAACCCCAATTTGTCACTAAGACTGGGTTCTAGAAATAGCACCCATAACTGTAATATTTTTATAAATGTTTATCCATTGTATTCTGCTCACTACTTGCAACCAATGATAAATTTATGGTTTAGGTTAAATTTTACTTTTGGCTTTTTTTTTCTTAATGACAGTCAAATGGCTCCAGGCTCACTTGAGAGCTTTTGAACTGGTCTTTAGATTGAGGACAAAATTCTGCATGGGACTTGACCTCAGGGGGTGGTCGGCGCACCTGCCTCTGTGTTGGTGCGGTGCGGTAGGGATCAAACTCAGGACCTTGTGCTTTCCAGGCAGGCACTTATGCTGTTGAGCTATCTCCCCAGCCTGTACCTCACTTTTGTTCATTCCCATAACCTGCTGGGCTTGGGCCCACATCTGTAGGGTGGAGACAATAGAAGAGCATCCTTAGGGACCCTCCTAGCTCTGAATCTCTGTGGCTTTTGCTGCTTCTAACTGCCATAAGAAATACTTGAATAAGCTTGTGCAGTAATTAGCTGAACTACAGAATTGTGGAATGGAAGAGGAAAGTGACATATCTAAGGAGGAAGAGCTGGTACTACAACTCTCATCATTTTAATCCTTTTGCAGCTGTTATTTTAGCCACTATTCATCCTCCAACCCCAATTCTAGATCTAGTTGGTACCTAACCATATATATATATATATATATATATATATATATATATTCTGTTTTTTTTTTCTTTTTCCTTTTTTTTTGATACCAGGAAATGAACTCAGGATCTTGAATTTTCTGGACAGGCACTGGCTGCTGAGTTATATCCCTGGCCCACTAATGATAATTTGACATATATACTTTATGATGTTGCAAAAATTAACCCATGCTACTACTCTATTTTCACCTTCAATATAGCATTTAATAAGTTACATGAGATATTTAGCACTAGGCTTTGTGCTACATATCTGTGCCCAACTATAGGCTGATTAAGATGAGGATAAGCAAGGTGTTTGATAGATTAGGTGTGTTAAGTGCATTTTGACTTATGATGTTTCCAATTTGCCCTAGGTAAGGTGTTGGGTCCCAACTCCATTGTAAGTTGAGGAACATCTACAATGTAAAATGAAGTAGACATACACACATTTTCATATTTCAGTGACATGCAATCAATTTGGTTGTGAAAACTCTCTAAATAATCTGAGATACTTGAAGATCTTGCTTGCGCTGGCTCTACCATAATAGGAAACATAGTTCCTGCAATTCCAACCTTGTTGGCCAATGAGTCACAGTTAAATTATGATATGGCACTCTGTAAAAGGGATTAGTGAAGGAAGAATTGCTTATTATCTTACCAGCAAGGAACTGAACAGGCAGATTTGACTGTTCTACTGAGTGAGTAGAATGATCTGGAAGACTGTGCCATAGGTCACATGTCCCCTGTTTTGAGGAAATTGAAATATTCTCAGAGCACTAGTAGAAGTTGCTGTCTTTGACTCAACTCTTTGAAGTGTAGAAAGTACCAATCCTATGCCTGCAAGCCTGGGTTCCCCTGACTGTGGTCCTTTCACCCTGTTCCAGGATTGAGCTCCGTGCCCTGGGCAAGATCTCAGAAGGAGAGGAACTGACAGTGTCCTACATTGACTTCCTCAATGTCAGTGAGGAACGCAAGAAACAGCTGAAGAAGCAGTACTACTTTGACTGCACGTGTGAGCATTGCCAGAAAGGGCTGAAGGACGATCTCTT
Source organism: Tympanoctomys barrerae (assembly GCA_002564285.1). Classification (NCBI taxonomy): domain Eukaryota; kingdom Metazoa; phylum Chordata; class Mammalia; order Rodentia; family Octodontidae; genus Tympanoctomys; species Tympanoctomys barrerae. Next base: position 12,264 of record NDGN011555498.1, on the reverse strand, counting down.
CCTTGGGGTGAAAGAGAACCCCAAGGTATTCACAGCCCTGTTGCTGGGTGTTTATGGCTGTTTTCTCCAGGAGCTAGAAAAGAGAGGAGGTTCACCACTTGTCAGTGGGCCCAAGTCCATAGGGAGGTGGCATGGGGTGATACACAGAGTAGGCATGTATGTCTCATTTAGCATAATCTTGCACTTCACTGAATGTCAAAGATGGCAGATACTCAAAGACAGAATGGGTTGCTTCATCGGAGGGTCTCTAACTCAGGGTCCCTCTTTTTCCCAGCCCTCTCAAGAAGTGGTGAAGGAGATGACACAATTCTCAAAGGACACACTGGAAAAAATAGACAAGGCCCGATCTGAGGGTTTGTATCATGAGGTGAGCATTCACTTTTCAGAGTGGACGGCGAAGATGTAAGAGGTTCTCCAGTAAAGGAAGGAAGAAGTAGGGTAAGGAAAGGGAGGCTTCGAGGTAGGTTGTTCTTCGGGAAGAAGTCCTCTGACTGCAACTGTGACATTCCTTGCTCTTAAACGTTGAACCTGTTAAATGCATCTTCTCAGTAACTGTTCAGTCCACTGAAACTGGGTGAGCAAAGGCAGCCTGGTCAGTGTAAGATCTGCGACAGCACAGGGGGCATCAGAGATGGGCCCTGAGACACACCAGGAGTGGGCTGCTCACTTTCCCCTAACTGAATGCAGGCGTGCTGCGGTTTCCAGAATGTACCAACTGAGCATTCATCCTTGGGCCGGCAAGCATTAGGAATTCTCATCTGGCTGTGTGCTAGAATCACCTTTGAAAAGTCCTGATGCCCAAACCCTGACCCATGACACTTTCACTAAAATCTCTGGGAAAGGGACCCAGACATCAAGATTTTTGAGGCTCTCAAAGATTTCAATGTACAGCCAAAGCTGAGACCCACTGCCCAAACTCTGCCCTGCAGAGAAATTGCTTTGAATTTCACTATGCTAGGCAGCTTAGTGAAAACTGATTCCTGTGTTTCACCCTGTACAACTTGGTTCATCCTATCTGCATCAGGACACAGACCAGGAAATAATGTTTTCTTCAAGCTTAATTTAGTGACTCAGAAGTGTATCCACATTTGGATGCTATGAGATCAGGGCAAAAAGGAAGATTAATTTTTTTTTTCCTTTTCTGCTTGCTTTTCCCTTCTTTTCTTCCTCTACCTTTACAAACTTATTCATTGCACATGTATGAGCTTGGGTGACCCGTATGAGACATTCCCCAGCAGTCCTGTCAGGTGGAGAGACAGCCACATGAACAAAGTGCTACTGCACACTGTGGAAAATCTGTGGAGGGCATGATTAGGAGCTGGCGTGGGAAGGAGGGCTCCATAAGCTCCACCTCCCAGGCTTCTCTGCTCCTCTTCCTTTCTTCTTGATCTCATCTGAACTCAGTACCACTAGGAATAAGGCTGGACACTGTCCCTGTGGATGGAAGAGAATTTTCTTCACAATGGGCTGCTGAGAGCCCACATTTTGCCACAATACCCATTCCTACCAGAGCTCTGGGAAAGACTCAGGGTGTGATTACTTTGAAGACACAAAGGATCCCAGGGCATTTCTCCCATGACAGCAGCAAGGGAGGAAGAGGAGAACCATGAATACCTGACATCTGGGGGACTGTTTGACTTTGGAGGGTACAACTAAAGCCTGTGTCTCCACATGGGTCAGATGGGGAAAAGGCATCCGTTTCTCCCCAGGGCCAAACAGCACACTCCTGGTGGGTCTTCCAGCTTCCCGGGAGCCTCTTTCTGCCCATCTATCTGAACACAATTAACAGGGCATGGCTGCCCAACCTGGTGTGCTGCAGGACTGCCTGGGGCTCTGCAACTTGCACACCCAATGTCTCGCTCCTAGACACCTGGTTCCTATTGGTCTGGGCTACAGCCTGAACATCAGTGTTTCTAGAACACTTTCCAGATGGTTCCACTTCATAGTCAAGCTGGAGAAACATAAGAATCAAGGTGGATGCTAATTTCTTGGTTTGGATCCTTGATCAGAGATCTTTGGCAAAGTTCTAGGCTTGATGGGCCTCAGCTTCCTCCCCAAGTAAACTGGGAATATTAGTAAAACACAAGTCATTGCATTAATGTGAAGTATCTACTTACCTTTAGTTGCATATATATACCTCTATTTACATATATTTGCATATTCATACACACATTTATATATACATACAAGCATATATAACTTTCATAGCTCCTTACTAATTACTGACTTTGAAAACTTCTTACTCTTCTGGGTTATACAAATGTCTCATTATCTTTGCCAAGCCTGTATCTTAGCCAGATGGGATCATTTTGCTACTCAAATTTCAAGCTTCGCTTTCCCACCTGTGTCAGGAATGTCCCCAGTCCTGGAAGACTGAGTGCTCAGGGGTCTTGAGGCTTCCATGTGTGTATGGTGCTGTGCTTGGCGCAGTGTCTGCAATGGCTGTCTCCTCCTAGGTTGTGAAGCTGTGCCGGGAGTGCCTGGAGAAGCAGGAGCCGGTGTTTGCCGACACCAACCTGTACACGCTGCGGATGCTGAGCGTGGTCTCTGAGGTCCTCTCCTACCTCCAGGCCTTTGAGGAGGCTGCGCACTATGCCAGGAGGATGGTGGATGGCTACATGTAGGTGGTGACCACATATGCTTGTCTATTCCAGGAACGGTGGACATCCACACAGGGAGGCTGTGGGAGCCCAGACTCTGACCTGGGCCACAGAGCCTGTCCCCAGGGGGAAGGGCCAGGATGATATTTGGAACTCAATCACTAGAACTGGCCTCCCTCTGGGCACTCAGCATCTCCCATGCAAGTGACAGGAAGTGCAGGGGAAAACTAACTAAACATTCCTCCTTGGAACAGCCCTGGATTTTCCCTGCAGGGCAGGGCACCCTGCTATCAGTGTCGCCTTCCTTCCTCCTGCACCCACAGCAGGGATCAGGGATCACATACAGTCATTTTTACAATGTTTAAAAAAAAAAAAAAACAGTGCTCTCTGAACAGTCCTAATCAAACAATTAGAGTTGGTACTTGAGATAAAGCCTATGTGTCACCTCCGGTCTTTTCTACGTCCTCATTTATCACTTGGGTTGCAGCATCTGCTTTTGATAATCATTTTTTTGCTAATGGGAATCAAACTCAGGACCTTGTGCTTGCCAGGCAGACACTGTGCCACTGAGCTATAATGCCAGCCCTTGATAATCTTAAGTCTGAATGGAGCTTGATTGTAAGTACTTGGAAAGATTTGTTTTTCTTCCTAAACATCAACACAAGTCTTCCCACAATTTTCTTTCTATTATTTGTTTCTTAGAGGAGCAGGGAAGAAAGATCAGTCATCTTTGCTTATAAATTACAAATGCAATTTCCTAGCCTTCTGTCTCTTATATCTTCATTATATCCATGTAGGGAGGTGAATATGCCTTTCTGGCAAAATGAGTAAGTCGATGGGAAAAGTTCCATTTTATATATATAATGGGGTATCACTCATATACTTTCTTATATATAAGAAAGAACTCTTTCTTATATACCATGAAGTATTACTTAGCTATAAAGATAGATAAACTCAAGGCTTTTATAGGTGAATGGATGCAATAAGACCATACTCATAAGTGAAATAAATCAGACCCACACGTATAAATATCACATTGTCTCCCTAGTGTAAGAAGCTGAAAGAATAAATGAAATCTGAAGGGTATAATAGATAGTGCATTTCTTTAAAAGAATGTTACTTATATTTTAAAAATGCAGACAAACAGTGCAGCGTGATAGCAGGGCGCTCTGCACTGCACGGAAAATCCAGGGCTACTCCAAGAAGGAATGTCCAGTTACTTTTTCCCTGAGCTTCCTGTCACTTGTATGGAACATGCTGACCGCTCACAGGGACACTAGCTGTAGCAATCAAGTTCAAAGTACCATCCTGGCCCCGTCCCAGTGAGGACAAGGCTTGGTGGCCTGGGTCAGAGCCCCAACTCTTGGAACCTCACTTGGTGTTGGCTAGTGCTCTGTGCCTCAGTCTCCCATTCCCCCAGAGGCAGATGCTTCTCAGCCCTAGGAGGAAGAACAGATGGAGCTAAGCAATGAGGGCACTTCAGAAGTTGGTAGATGACGCGCAGGTATAAGGATGGTCATGCTGACTCGCTGTGCCCCCACAGGAAGCTCTACCACCCCAACAATGCCCAGCTGGGGATGGCTGTGATGCGGGCAGGGCTGACCAACTGGCACGCTGGTAACATCGAGGTGGGGCACGGGATGATCTGCAAAGCCTATGCCATTCTCCTGGTGACACACGGACCCTCCCACCCCATCACCAAGGACTTAGAGGCAAGTGTCTGCTCAGGGCGGGGCACTCCTACCTGCTCTGAACCCTTTGAGGATGAGAGTCCTAGATCAGCCAGACTTTGCTTAGGTAGGCCATGGATTGCCAGCTGGATGAGGAGAGGACTTAGCCCTGCCTTGCTTAGGCTACCCCTTCTTGTTGTACACCAGAGGAAACTGAGACTCAGGCAGTGGGAATGATCTATCTATAGTTAGTGAGTTGATGGCAAATCTGAGGCTCAAAGCCTAAGTCTGTTATATCACACACTCTGAGCCTGCCCTGAGAAAGATCAAACAGCATTGTTCATGTGTGTGTTTGTGAGTGTGTATCTTTGTGTGCAGTCCTTCATACTAGAAAGTATTCTACACAGAGTAGAGTCTGGAATCCATTCACTAGGATTTAGTTTTCACTGATGAAGATTTTTAGCCCTGTGATTTTGTAACTATTGACTGGATGGTCAGTCTCTGCATTAGTGCCAAGTAAGAAGAGGATAAGATATGCCAAGGTTCAATAAGTTGACATGTCAAAAGTTCTTAGAATAGTGGATGATAAGTTGTATGATCTTTATAGCTGCTGGTCTCCTTTGTGATTTGAAGGGCTGGTTTATTTGGGTATGACAGGTCTGTCTTCATATGACATAACCCAGGGAGGTCAGAGATTGGTATTATAACACGTATTGAAATGGTTACATTTAAGACCAATATGTTCTCAAGTATGGGTGTTCTGTTCCTTCCTATGTCCCCAGTTTCCTCATCTATAAAAAGTATACAACCAACATGCTAGACCTTCAAAACTAATGTCAATGCCAACTGGGGCAAAGAGAGGGAAGGAACTAACTTTACATCTAGCATAACAGCTGTCAAAGGAAGTATAATTACCAGATCTCTTCTCTATGGTAGCCTCAGTTCCTAAACAATCGATGGCCCCATGATAAATATTCCTATGGATGTGAGAGTCAGGGCTCTGACCTGGGCCACCAAGCCACTCTCATAAACATTTTGGAGAGCAAGGGGATTTTGTGTGTCATGCAGTGCAATCTTCCCAGGCCCCTGGAAAGCACAAAGGAATCTCATCTACTTCATGGGTGAGGACACTAAGCATGGAAGTAGTTATGTCACTTGCCTCAGGTTGCACAGCCAGGAAGTTCAGGAGCCAGAGCTGAAAACAGAGTGTCCACTTGAAACTTTATGACCCACTGCCAAGGTACAAGCCCACAGTGGATGTGTGTGTGTGTGTGTGTGTGTGTGTGTGTGTGTGTGTTCTGAGGAGCAAGTTGAATGTCACTAACTGGGAGTCATTTGCTTGGAGGTCAGTCAGGAGCCGATGCATCCTGAGGGCTTCTCACTGTTTATGGTACATCTGTGTTCCACAGGCTATGAGGGTACAGACAGAGATGGAGCTGCGCATGTTCCGCCAGAACGAGTTCATGTACCACAAGATGCGCGAGGCTGCCCTCACCAACCAGCCCATGCAGGTCATGGCCGAGCCCAGCAATGAACCAGCCCCAGCTTTGTTCCACAAAAAGCAGTGAGGACCTGGGGGTGGAGAGCAATGTGGCTGGGAAGCTGGGAAGAAACTTGGACCTGGCGGCTCTCTGCAGAGTCTCTTGATGAGGAAATCAGAGTCATTTTGCACTTCATGGCTGAGGCAACATACTGCCCTTGATTCTCAATGTCATTTTGGTTCAACTCAACCTATTTTAATTCAATTTAACTCTATCTCATTCTTGCAGAACTCTTCCTATAAGTATTCATTGGTGCTACATCCTAGAACCCAATGAAGGATCATAAATATAGCGGGAGGCAAAAAAGTAAACAAACAAAGCACAATGTGATGCCAAATGCAATAATGAACTGTGTAATGAGAGGGGTGGTGAAGAAGAGGGTATATGTCCGGCTCATGTCTGATACCTGTGTTATGTGTGCATGTGCAGTGGGGTGGTCATGGAGAAGTTGACATCCAAGATGGGGGTGCCTCTAAGTCACTGGTGTCCCATTGACTCTTCACCCATCTGTGCAGATGTCTCTGGGGCTATTGGTCTCAACCATGGTCTGGAATACTCAGGATATAGAAGATTAGAATTGGTGATACCCAGTTTCCTCTGGCTGATGTGGCATTCTGAAGAAGGGCTGTGCTTGGCCCCTTAGGACATACCCAGAGAGATGAATACTCTTCAGAATGGTGCAGTGCAGAGAGAGTTAGTGGTCTTGAGAACTACTCCCAGGTCTCAGTTCAGTCTGAATTCCAAGTATAATTTTAGGAATAATTCTAGAATGTACAAGGAAATGATGTCTCCCTTCCTCGCTCTCATCTCTGAGTCTTGCAGCTGTTTGGATGGGGGGTCTACTTAATACAATATCTGAGACTTTTCTGGCCATCAGCACAAGAGGATTAAAAAAGTCATTCAGGGGTGAAACTTTTCAGGGTGAAGCAGGGTAAAACACGCATACATGATGACCATGGCTGTGACAGATTTGGCTTTGGCTTCCCTTGCTTAATTTCCTTTTCCCCCCAATTACCTGAGGGTTTTGCTCTTTGTACCAGAAGAACTCTTCTTCCCTCAGTCAAGAGCTCATTAGCAGTATGACAAATATGTCCTCATTCTCTGGAACGTAGGTAGGTGTTCTTGGGAATCAACCAATCCCAAGCATAGTTTATTATCTTCCAAGACTCCAGATTTTTCATCAAAGTTTTTGGGAATTGTAGAATATAACCCTTCCACTGGAAGTATCACCAAGATTTCTACACATCCGTGACCTATCGCAGAACCCAGAAGTCTACCTAACATCTTTTATCTTTTTTTTTTTTTTTTTGTACTGGGAAGTGAACTCAAGACCTTGCACTTGTCAGGTCATCCTTTGTGCCACTGAGCTACATCCGCAGCCCTTTTATCTAACAGCTTGTAGGCAAGCGATCCCATCAAGCTCCATAGTTATTTATCCTTTCCTGAAATGTTAGCTCCTCTCCTCCATTTTTCATCCCCAAAATGACACACTGTCTCCCTTTGACTCTTGTCCAGTGGCTGAAAACTCTACACAGGCATCATTTCTCTGTAGAGAATGTACTTGGCCCTTCATTGAGGATACTTTCTTCTCTAAAAAGCTTTGTAGGAATTCTGACACCTCTTCAAGCCCACATCCCACAGTTGAGATAGCACTGACATTCTCCCTCAGTTCCAACAAGCTGATATTCTCCCCAGTGTTCCAAAATTGAAATTATTATTCCTGCCCCTCATGTGATACCCTTTCCTTTGTCATTGCTCTCTGTTCATCTACAGGTCTTTCTTCCATGTTCATATTATTTTCCCCACATCATCATCATAAATTGTTGTCTTCAATGAGCTGTGCTCTGTGCCTATGTACCTCCTTTCCTCTCTTTTTTTCCCACTCCATGGAAAGGGAGTCCTTTTTCTCCCCCCCCCTCCACAAAGCTAAACTCTGTATCTGTACCTTGGACTCCTTGCTCTCCTGTTTCTTTGATACCTTTGCAATTATTATTCCTTCTCTTCCCTCTACCCTTGACCTTTGTCCATCACTAGCGTGTTTTAATGCAGTAGACAAACATGCAGAGGGCTCTTGGACTATAATCTTCATATCTGAGTATTCTTGGTGATTGGATTGTGTCTGCTTATGCTCAGTTTTCATCTCTTTTAGAACCCACTACAGACTGGTTTCCATTCTTGCTCCTCTACTCAATGGCTCTTACCAAGATCAACTCTACTGGGTATTTGATAGTCCTCACATTATTTGTCCTTACATCGTTAGTCATTACATTCATTGTAATCCATGAAATCCACGTAATCCATGTGATTTCTGTGTCCCCCATGAGCTTGGGACATTCTCCAATGTGATTTCTCTACTTGACCAGTTTCTCAACCTGCCCCTTATGGGTTAGCATTTCTCGGGTTGGAGCTGGCCTCGGTTCATTCTCTTCTCACTCTGCAGTCCTCCCTGCATGAGCTTAGGCAGGCCCCTTCTGTAATGGCCACCTTGAAGCTGATGAATGTCACATCTCTGTGACCTTGATCAGTCTCTGATCTTGCATTTGATTCCAGCTCTGTGCACCCTCTTGGCTATTCTTCAAACACATCAACTTCTGCATGTTCTCAATGAGACTTTGTTTTTCTTTCTTTCTCAACATGAGAACATCACTCAAAATCCACGCCCCCCCCTCCCCCGCCGCATCAGACTGTGAGCTCCTGGAGGCAGGGGCTGTGCCCTTTTCTTTATCTTTCTATCCCCAGAACCAAGCACAGGACCTGGTAAATTGTAGGTGCTCAGTAAATGTGTGTTGAGTAAGTGAATGGGTGACCACTGGGTAAATTTGCTTTTCTCACAGCAAAAAAAGACATAAAACTGCATTTGAATTTTTAATGTTAAAACAGTCAACAAGGCCTATTAAACCCTATGTGTTTCCAAGAAAACAGGTGTGACTTCTTTCTTGCAATCTTTTTAGAGCTTCACTGTCTCCTAGAACTATCTGTGATGATGAACATGAATGATATCTATGCTGTCCAGTAGTCATCAAACATCACATGATCATTGATCATTTGAATATGGCTGAGGAACTAAATTTTTAAGTTTTTCTACTTTCAGTTAATTTATGTTTAAATATCCAAAATAGCCAGTGACTACTGTATTAGATTGTGCAGTTTTAGAGATTTTAATACAGTTTTCATGTAGATTTTAAAAGCATGGGCACTAAGAAAACTGCTTAAATTTGTCTTTATCCCAGCTCTGTGTGACATGAGACTGATTTCTTCACTCATGTGTTGTTGGTCAGTTTTACATCCCTGAGACAAAATACCTGACATGGGTCTACTTAATTAGGAAACATTTCTTTTGATTCATGGTTTCAGAGGTTTCAATCCACAGTCAGCTGGATCCAAGGCAGCAGTAGCAGGGTGGAAGGGCTTGGTGGAGGAGAGGAAATGGAGTGAAGAGGAAGAGCCAGAGAGGAAGAGGCTAGAGGCCAGATAGACTCTTCAAAGGTGGCTCCCACTGAATGACTCCTCCAAGTGGGCTCCACCTCCTAATAGCTCATCGGACAATGAACTCAGCGATGGACAAATCCATTGAAGAGGTCAGCACTCTCGTGATTCAGTTGCCTCTTTAGAGCCCATCTCAGAACATGCTGCTTTGAGATTCAAGCCTTTGGTAAAGGAGTCTTTGGACTATGGTTGAACTGTGATGACCCATGTATTCGTTTTTTCATTTCCCCCTGCATTAATTTTCTGTGAAAATTAATTTTCTTAAATATAAATAAGACCCTTAGAGACCCTTAGAACAGTACCTGCCCTAAGTGCTCAGTTGACTGTGTGCTATAGTTCCACTGCTTCTAATGATGTTTCCTCTGGGGTCTCCCTTCTCCTAACTAGAAAGTGAGTGGGAGAGGGCTGGGAGAGGCTGACTGTACATCTCTCTCCCCAACTCTGCATTCCTCACACTTATGGCTTCAAATCGGCTATGGTAGTAACTGGTTCATGGACTTAATCTCAGAGTACCTTAAATCAATCTAGTATAAAAGGAGGTTTGCTACATAAGCAGACAGAAGGGATAGTTAAAAAGGTTGGAGTCTTAAACTAAGTGAAATCTGAGTTGTGATTCTAGCCCTCAGCCCTGCAAAATATGATATAAGATCTTGCTCACCCCTCTTCAGTCTAAACCAAGTGTCCACCATACCACCAGTGTATCCTCAAGCACATTTGCTAAAGGCTATTGTAAGGACTGATCTCTTGAGGTTTACTTCTCTTTAAAATCCATCAGGAAGTGAATATAGATATCTCTTTTTTTTTGTAACTGGGGATCAAACTAAGGACCTTGCACTTGCCAAGCGGGCACTTGTGCTGATAAGCTACCTCCTGAACCCCGGCATCCTTTAATTAATGACCGAGTTCTGTTCATGTGATTAAGTTATTAAATTAATTGGTCACTAAGTGAAGAATTGTATCTAATATGTACAGTACAATATTGAGAACAAAGAAATAGTCACTGGAAGCTCCAACTTGAAGACCTTACTTTTATTTTCATAACCCTTAATGCAGTACTGTATTCTAACACCCCAAAACAATAGCACTATACAGTACAATCAGCAAAAATTATAATAACATATAAAGGTACACTGTATAAAAAGACGATTGAGGATCTCTAAACAAGATGTATGGAACTGTACAAAAATGAGGTCACAAGTCCAACTGATGTGTTGTTAAATCCAAACGGTGCTCCCTTGGTTGGAAGTCTGAACAGTCATTAAAGATGGGTCACTAAACAAGTAATGTCTGTATAGGTAAGTGAGTTTTCTACAGTAGATTTCATATCAGGTTCTTCTTCTTTTTTTTTGAGACAGGGTCTGGTCACATAGTTCAGGCTGGCCTCGAACTCACAATGTAGCACATATTGGCCTCAAATTCACAGTGGTCCTCCTGGCTTGGTCTCTCGAGTGCTGGAATTACAGGTGTGCGTCACCATACCTGGCCCCCTATCAGGTTACTCTTAGAGCTAAAAACCTCTCATGGATTTTCTGCTCCTGAGTCAAGTCCAAGTTCATTTCCGGTATAAAATGAAATTAATGGGCCAGCCAAGTAGCTCAGCTGACTAAAGCACCTGCTTAGGCAGAGTGCACTGGCTGGGCTTCAATTCCCAGCTTGCTGTGCCAGCTCTGTCCCTGGGGCAAACTGAGATGGTGATTGAGACTGGGTGTGGTGGTGTGCTCCTGTAATCCCAGCACTGGGGAGGCTTTCAGCAGGAGAATCACAAGTCCAATCTATGTAGTAAGACCCTATAGTCCCTGTAGATCCTGTAGACCCTGTACTAAATACATTAAAAAAGAAAGAAAGAAAGACAGACAGACAGACAGAAAGAAAGAAAGAAAGGAAGGAAGGAAGGAAGAAATTCATGGTGGAGACTCAGTCCTTTCCTTTCCTCTTCTCTTTCCAAGCCCCATATGCATCACACTTGTTGAAGAGCAACTACCCCTGGATCCTTCCATACTTCCTCCAATGTTTTTGTAGAAGAAATTCTGGAACATTATGAAATGCTCAATGTGCCTTTAAAAAAATGCTCTGAAGGTCAAATATGGACCAAGTTAGACTCCCTCCTTCACTCCAACTCTGCATTGCTTCTTACTTTTTTGAAGAAGCAATGACTGTTTCTTATGAATATAGGTATCAGAACCCTCCATTACCAAGCAGTGTCCTCTCACAGTAAAGATTTCTCACTGTTGGCGAGACACCCACAGGACAAAGAGAAGGGGAGAAGGATCAAGGTAGAAACAGCTGATCCCCACTACAGCTGTTTATTCAGCTCATGTAAAGGATGCTTCCTGCCCAAGTTCTCTGAGCTCCTACGTGAAATCCAAATTCAGCATTTAAAATGAATTCTCCCTACCAGGCAAAACATATGAACAACAAACTCTCCTCCAAGCTGTTCCAGGGGAAGAACCCTGGTTAGCAGGAGTCTGGGGAATTGGGCAGATCCCTGGGGGTTTCACTGAGAAGACTGTGGGAGTCATGGATCCTCATTTCCATTGTTTACGTGCTCAGTGGATGACACAAACCTCTTCTCCTCCTGTTTGCTCAGAGGTAATTTCTCTGAATATAGCAGAGTGTTCTGGCTCACATCTAGATGTCCCCCAAAGCCCCTTGTGCTCATAGGTAGGTCGTTTTTGGAGGTTGCTGGATCTAGGATATGCGAGTTTGCATTAAGAGAATATGGTCACTAAATTTGTCCTCAGATTAGATTAGTGTAGTTCTGAGTGTGGGTGATAGGAAGCCCCACATTGGGTGTGAGCAGCACCATCCAAAAAGTTTGCAGCCTGAGTGAAATAAAAGCAAAAGGGAGCCAGGAATGCCTGTAATACCAGAACTTGGGAGGCTGAGGCAGAAGGATTGCCAGCGTTGGAGTCCAGCCTGGGCTACATAGTGAGTTCAAGGCCAGCCTGAACTATGTAGTGAGACTCT